>PDGT01000077.1:1356947-1481173 GCA_003671415.1 Megathymus violae
GGGGGGTGAGTGTGTAAACGTTTAATTATTTATGTTATTCAAATACGCCCGGATGTTAACTGTAAAATGCGCAGGACATCCACCATTCTGAAGCCAATGGGATTCTCTAACCTCTTCAGGCAACTATTTAAATAACTTTGACCGATTGACGATCTTAATGAAAATTGGTATGTAGGAAAAACACGCGATAAGCTATGAGGGGAGGTCCAAAAATTCGTGGAATGGAGGGGATGGAGTGGGGATAGGTGGGTCCGCTTAGCGTCATACTAATTAGTGACTAATCATTAGTATATATGCTAAGTTTCAGCCCTATTGCGTTATTCATTTACGAACAGTCGCCTGCTAAACAAGTCAATCCGGAATAAAACTGAAACTATTGAGAAAATTGAACATCGTGCTGTGATAAAGTTCCTTACCAAGCAAAGAAAAAACGCTCAGACCATTTTGAATGAATTGAAAACCGTTTATGGGGAACACTGCCCTAGTAAATAAATGGTTTACAAGTGGCATGGACTTTTTAAACATGGTCGGGACTCGATTGAAGACGACCCCCGCTAAGGAAGGCCAGTTGAGGCCACCACATCAGACATCGTCGAAAAAGTGGAGAAATTTGTATTGAAAAAAAACAGTTATCTACATTAGTTGGAGTATCAGATACCACCATTTTGCGCATCCTACACGACCACTTGGGTATAACAAAAGTCAGTGCAAGATGGGTACCGAGAACACTCACGCCGCTTCAAAAACAGCAGCGCGTCGATGCGTAAAAACAGTTTTTGGAGTTGTGTGGAGACAAACCTGCACAGATTTTGGAGCGGATTGTTACTGGATATGAAACCTGGGTTCATCACTTTGAGCCTGAGTCGAAACAAGAGTCCATGCAATGGCATAAAAAGGGGACACCGCCGCCAAAGAAGTTCAAAGTGTCGGATTCGGCTGGAAAGTTAATGGCTACTGTTTTTTGGGATTTAGAGGGAATATTACTCATTGATTACAAAGAAAAGAGAAGGAACATAAGTGGGGAATACTACGCAACGATATTAGAAAAATTAAAAGAGGCCGTCAAGGAACAACGTCGAGGAAAATTGACCAAAGGTGTGTTGCTCTTGCAAGACAACGCGCCGGTTCACAAGAGCAAAGCTGCAATGACCGCTCTGCACAAGCATGGCTTTTAATCACTTGTCCACCCACCCTACAGTCCAGATCTAGCCCCAAGTGATTTTTATTTGTTCGCCAATTTAAAAAAAGACCTCAGGGGAAAGAATTTTTCCGACGACAATGAAAGAGGCAATTTTGGCTCATTTTGAGGCAAAATATAAAAAATATTTTTATGATGGTTTAGAAAAGTTGATTCATAGATGTAATAAATGTATTCAGCTTAAGGGAGACTATATTAAAAAGGAAAAATAGATTTATAGTTTTATTTTATTTAAAACCCTTTCATTCCACGAACTTTTGGACCTCCCCTCGTATATAAAATCTATCTATCTACATAAATCTGTATTGTCTCTTGGTATGTCCAATCCATGTTTTTGTCAAACTTCATGATAAGTATTCGTTTTATGACACACTGACATCAATGTGACTATTTTGGCATTTTTTTTCCGTCTGTCTGTCTATATGTCCCGTTATAACTCAAGAACGGCTTGACCGATATCCTGATTAGTATGTACTGAGAACACGTGATCGCGCAGATGACGGGCTATATATAATATCAGTTAACCTAGTGACGTCTAATCAAGGCAAAAATATGAAATTTTTAATAATCATGTATATATAAATTATGTATACATAGTCCAACTCGAACGAAGTCGGACGGGGCCGCTAGTTGATATCTAAATCATTAACATTCTCAACAATATCGTATCGTAGGATCGAAGTAATATGTGAACAGCCGCTTTTGTCATAGCAGATATTCTTTTCATTTCATCGCTATGCGACTCGCCATAGTAAATCAATTTAATTTAACCATAACATGTCGCTTTGCACGCCACTCATGACCGTAATTATTCTTATTCTATTGTATGTAATAGGACTATTAAAATAAATTCTCAAGTGTGAGACGCATTGGACTTGACACGATTATTCGGAATTTGATAAATACTGCAGTCTGTTCATATTTAAAAATATCAAGAAATTGTCCTAATAACATTTGATGCATTTTTCCAAATCTCCACAAGAAACGCTCTTAAATAAACTTTATTTAATAAGACATTGTTAATGCATCAGGAAACTGTTGTGCATAAGCTACATCATAGATGAATATGTTAATGACAAAGACGCCTGGCAATAGTGCCGACACTAGTTCCGCGCAGTTCAAAATTTACTTGGTAGTTGTCGATGTTGTTTTATACGATGTAATGCGCTGAGGAGTTCCTTTTGACGTTTGTTCTCCTCAATGTTAAAGCATCTTTTTGCAACAGTAGAAGAATTAAAAAATTACGCGCATAAGTGTATTTACAGAACACGTAAATAATTAAATGATTTTTAATTTGAACTAGATCCAGTGATTAATAGTACATTGTATAGTTAACCCGCTTACTGTTTTAGTAAGTAAATCTTAAGCCATCGGCCGAATTTTGAATGCGTGCCCGGTAATGCCAATATTTCATAAGTCCTTACATGCTTTTGTGGTCAAGTTAAGTTACGGATCTTATTTTATCTTTATACACGTATTATGTGCAGAAATGTAAACTGTGCTTTTTGACAATGGTAATAACCAAACTGACCTTTGAAGGCTCCGGTTTATCCGGGAACCTGGAAGCGGCCACTAAGAATATATCCGGATGCGGTTTTCCGTACTTGACTTCCTTATCTGTGCTTCCCATCACCATGTGGTTGAATAAACTAAACAGTTCCTTATGTGCTGCTATCTTGGTCTGAACTGAGCGATCGCTGGATGACGTCGCCAGAGCGAATGGAGTTTTCGTTTTGTGCAAGTGCCGGATTAGTCTTTCTGCGCCTGTTAGAGGTTACAGGTTTTTATTTATTTATATGGAAGACATTAAATATCATATACGCTACTGTAGTGTTAACTTCTGAATGTCTGTAGACTGAACAAAAACATTTTTTCTAAGAGAATCAATTTACAGTATGTGTAGCAAGTGAGATGGAGCAACTTCCATCATAGATGAACTGTGATTTACGGCAATGATTTCTAACAAACATTATATGAATACTGTGAATATAAAGGATTATAATGTAGTTTTTAATGCAAACAGAAATAGTATCTACATTGATTTTACTATAATGCTGAAGCTTTCTCATCCTACACTGCTGAATAATAGAAGCAATGGAAACAGGTCTACCACCCAGTTTGAACCTGACCATAATCATGCATGGTAAAAAAAATGTATTACCTACAGCAATAGTCTAGCATTATTAATGTAAGTTGCTAACACCGTAAGTAAGTACTTATAAAATCACCTTTCTAAGTGTATCTTCTAGAGCATCATTGTTTTATAAATTTGGTGAGTGTTAACTGCCAAGGCACCCCTGCCTAAGCTCATAATTTATACACATCCTTAAACCCTATATTACACCTAAAGAAACATCTTGATTTTGATATTGTATATACAACATTGGATTTACAGTTACTCTGGTATCACTCGAAGCCTGAATTGCGGGTGAGACTAGAACCTTTGACCTGGATGTAATTCTATTTGCATTCTTAATGTTATGTTAAAACACATTGATTGATGTACCACATTGGTAACAAATACTTCTAGAAGATAAAAACAAAAATAATAGGTGTTGTAGCATTTTATCACAATCTAAATGGTAATATATAGATGATACCTTATCACTATTGAAGATAACAAGGTTTTTATAGATGATAATAATGTCAACGACTTATTTTGGTGCCACACTGCACACTCTACTATTGTGGTTTAAATTATGTATAAAATGCATTACATATTACAATTTCACTGCAAGTGCAACAATGAATGTGCGATGATAAAATAATATTGGAATGAACATGTTACAGTTGCCAGCAAAATGTGGCCTTCTTGTATTTGTTCCAAAGTTTTTAGAAATAAACAGTTTAATATGATTGGGAAGCAAATTTTGCCTACCAACAAAGACTGTTCAGGTTATAAAGGGGTTACAATATATTTCTTGTAACAATCTTATTTTAGAGGGAAGAATTTATGACGGGATGACAAAAGTACAAGGTTGTTTCTTTTACTTACATTTAATGTTTGTGTTATGTGGAATCATTGTTTATAACTTATAATCAACCAACCATCAAGTAGAGGTGTCCCAGCCAGCATGGTGTCTCCCAACACCAACAGCTGGTTTCGGAACTCAGAAGGGGTAACCGGTAAGTTCAACTCTCTGCACAAGATCTCAGACAACCGTTGTTCTGTACCTCCGAGGACTTTCATCATGAGCTCGTCGGTATATTCGTGGCCGTAGTTTGCGCACAATTGGGTGATCATTTTCTTATACACTTGCTCCGTGTCTGAAAATTTTATAACAATAGTAGTAATAATGTAGTTACTACTGAAATGCTACCACGACAGATAAGATATTCTTACAAATTTTCGAAACGAAAATTGCGAAACAATTATGAATATTACGAATATTTGAATATATTACAGGTACACAAGTTACGTACCTCGTGTTAGATTTTAACTAGGCATATTATTAATATAAAATGTTTGTGTGACTTAATTTTTATTGTAAATAAAACCTTCAATTAAATAACATTGACAACAAGGAAAAAGGTCGCGCGGCAAAGTTCCACCTCTTACCTAATAGTAACCCGTCCATGTCAAAGATACAGTGAGTCGCTTTTTTCACATTTTGTGAAGATATAAAACGTCTCCCGATCGTAGTTGATACAGTTTTCAGCAAATAAATCTTCATATTTAGGCCGGCTTATAAATATATCCAAAAATACTGTTAACTTTAATTTTTAGTACTTAAGTACACTAAACTGTATACAAGATATATAAAGCCCGTAAGTCTGTCGTGTCGGAAATATTTTTTATTATTAGAAATAGTTTTATTTTATTTTATGCTCCTAGAAGCGAAATCCACTCCCACCAACCAAAGATTGTACCAAACGAAATGAATTATCTTTATGAATTTGAAATTTGAATTGTATTTGATAAACTTGTTTTGTCTCTTTCTAAGCGGTGCTCTTAAAGAGAACAAAGTATATATATATATATATATATCAGCGGCATGTAACATGTAATTTGAAATACCTACTGTCAATGTCAAATTACAGTGTCAATGTCATATGAAGTAAAGTTGATGTCAGAATGTTCAATCAAATTGTCATTATATTTTTTTTAGAAATTTAAAAAGTTGACGTCAAAAATATAGTTATGTTTTCATATGAAGATTTTAATTGCCGTAGGTCAATCAATTTCTTTTTACTTGTTCGAGCGTAAATAAATATTATTCATAAATTATTTGTACTAGCAACAATAAAGTATCATCGTAAATTCCATACGCTTTCAGCGCACTTCAGGCAACGCAGTTCAGCGCAGTCGGGCTGCGACCGTCATGGATCGTAGTTGAGCCGTCGTGTGGCGCATTTATGGCGTGAACATCACTCAAAGTTTTAATTAAAATCGTTTACATACAATTTTATTTATGAATCACTTAGGTAAATAAGTAAAAATTGTTTGATAATCATAAATTAACATTGTTAAGAACATGGCTGTGAACGTGTGTTATTGTGTAAAACTGTCGCCTAACAAAAAATCGATTTTTGGTTTGAGAATGAATAGCCAAATTTTGTATTTTGTATTATTTGCTAGTTTTTTGGCAGTCGTTTGTGCCGCGGACATGGATAAAACTTGTGCAAGTGTGCAAAGTATCTTTGAAAAGAAAGGAACGTTGTCAGCGGTTGACATTCAAGCACTGCCGAATTCAGGTGAGAATCAGGCGCTCTCTTTTATATACATTAAATAGATAGTGTAAATGATAAATTATTTGCTAGCGAACATGGTTTTCATACGATCGATTTCATGTCATATATGATTGTGTAGGTACCGTCACAATCATTATTTGTGTTCTGAAAATATTATAATTTAAGTTTTTCTTAACATCGTTGATCGTATAAATTTTAAATATAAATTAAATTTCACCTATTTTTTCTATCTACTAATAATGAATTGAAATATCGAAATGTCGTCATACCATCTCATTAATAAAAACGTAATATTAACATTATTATTGTATGACAGCAAAGTAAAGATACCCACATTCGTTCGTTCAAGATATCCCGTACAAAGAAAATCAAACATGGGTACCGAACGAAGTCAATATCGGGCTGTGAATTTAAAATAAGAATAATAGCTGCATTGAAAGAAGACAGATTACAAGACCGACACTTTTTTCATTTTACTTGGTAATATTTTTATATCTTAGGTGTTTGAACTGTATTTAGATTTACTTATTTAATAATATAATAATTATAGTTAATGTGATAATTATAATTTAATAGTATTGTAAATAATAAAAAAATTCCAACATTTACTTTGTTATAAATAAAACTTAATGTTTCCTGGATCTTCATCAGCTTTAGCTTGGCTTATTGAGTTTTGTCATATATAATGTAGAACCAAAAAATTGTAGATATTTAAAGTTATTGCTTGTCGGTATGTTTGTATATGAAATATCCAGTCGTAACGGCAGTGACCGAACTAAGGAATCACTATCCATTATTAAAAAAAACTTCGGGAACCTCTCCACCGATAAGAGATGGCAACATTTTTACCTGATGAGGTTACAAGTTGAATCTTAATTTTCACAACAATAATTCCGTTCGCCTTTTTTTCACTACCATTCTTCTAAGTAACATGCGTAGGATTAATAGATTTAGGCTGTTTTGTCTTAAGTAGACTTGCTAAATTGGTTAAATACAATTAAATAGTATAAATTGAACTTTCAGTTTTTGAATTACATTTACGAATCGTCCATTCATGATCGTATACCAGAACCTCAAATTCCACTGAAAATGCTATGTTCATATAGATTTGTGTCACTGCTATTATGTATATAATTTCGAAAAGCTGTGTTGAAATGGAGGAAAACAAACTCGTTTAAAAGAAGTTCATAGTAATTGAAGGAACTGAAGACGTAAAACGACAAGTAAGAAGCAAAGCAGACACGTTGCAGACCTCACAACAGACTGCTGCAGACTTTAATAAATTCCGAAGATCGTAGGTGTGCTTAAATAGGGCGGCGTTGTGAAATGCACACGTTGCAACATAAACAGATCTGCCTAATGATTCTGAGAACGAAATCTTGTATTTTGTCCTGTCCTTCTGACCAATATGTAAATGGCATTCTTATGTCCAGGACGTAAAGTTGAATATTGAGCTTGAAACGTCAATGCCAAAAATACGTTTAAAGTTAAACGAATGGCCTGTAGTAGGCAGGTAATAGGCGTGGGTGTTCTTCTCGCAGTAAATATTGTTATTTATTTCGACATGCTTATCAGATATTCGCTTAAATTCTACTTCATCCAAATAACGTCCAAAATTGATGTTATATTGATTTTATCTCACACCGCCTAAATCGTAACTTTTCTTGGTTCCGATACTGAGCAAAAACATCAAAACCAAAATACATACAAAAAACTAAACTTTTCAATATTATCGCTAAAGGGGAATTATTTCCTTCTGTATCTAAGAAGAAAACGAGAATGTTTGCAGACGGATAAAACAGATGTGAACTTATATTTAAGATACGTGCATTATTTTTAAAATTAACAAAAAATTGCGAGCCATTTATTTCATACATAGAAGATTAAAACAATTACTGTCAAACGTCATAGACAGTTAGTCTACTTTATTTTGCTTTTGGTAACAAATATATATGTCAAACTACTCATTGTAGGTATATATTAAAACAATAATTCTCGGTTACAGCAATATCACGTAATTTCACAAACTTTAAATTACGTAGTGACTGAAGACTATAATTATCTTTTGCTTTATACTTGTATTCTGTTCCGAGTTCTCATTCATCTGCACCGCACAATCATTATTTCACCCCTATTTAAGTAGTCGAAAGCCTGCATACCACAAATTTAATAACCGAAGTGAAAATGTATGGTTGGCAAATATATGGGACGATCACTTGTGTAGCTGCCTTCTCAGTATTATTATATATCCGTCACGTAACCTGAAAAAGTTGAAGACATTGTTTCATAAATATGCAGTACCATTCTACATTTTCATTTTCCACTGTAATAACTGCAACCACAGACCTCGCACGTGATTTAATCCTCGCATAAATCCTTTGGGGAATCATTGAAATTAATTGAGGTTGGATCTCATTTCCGCCAGAAGCTTTGAAGTTAAACGAACTCAACTTTAATGAGGAGTGATAAATTATTCGTCTTGTTAACCTTAGCAACCCTGGACATAATAAATAATTGCAATAATATGCACATAATAAATACTTTTCTATTTAACCCACCAATTTTTTTAGCGTCCTCCATGATTTTAGTAACCTGTAAACACATGTCGGATAATTTATCTATGGTAATTACATACTAATGCGCGAGCGTTTTCAATCGTTCAATGAAATCAACAGACGAGACAGTCGATACAGGTTCTCGCTATTAAGATAGTCTACAACTCAAGAACGCCGCTGACGCCACGTTTCCTAATATGGTAACAACGTCTGATAGATCGGGCAGTGGCGCGTCATATCAACTTTTATATAGTACTTTGCATTATTTTGCATGCGTTGGAGCTTATTTAGCATGCAATACGCGAACGCCGGTGTTTTTAACGGGCGACCTGTCGCGACAACTACCGGCATTTATGTATATACGAAGTCCTGGCTACCAGAGCTCCACGCGAGATGTGCTCCTGAATTTTGCATAGGTCGTTAGAACATCGGAAAGGGATCCAATGAATCATTAATGTGATTGAAATCCTTATAATAGTTTTATGAATAGCAATTTCGGTGACGGTATATCCAATGTAAGCGAAATTAATGTGTCGATACCAAATATCGAATGAGATCCGATCACATCGAATTAGTGTACCTATATAGAAAAAAAATACATTTTACATCGACGTTACAAGGTTACGAACCAAGACATGGTTGGCTTAGGCTTCTGTTAACACAATTGAACAATAATTTTAAATTTTTTTTCAACAATGTGGAAGACAGTCTGTTATAATATTTATGAAGAGTATGTGCTTTTGATTTCAGATATACATATATTCCATATCCTTTAAGTTGCGTAAGGATGTGTAACGTTATCGTAAGATAGAGTATCCTGTTTGAATACTTTCTAAACTAACCTATCTATCATGTCTGTCACGGGAGTTACATATCAAAGATAACGAGCGTCCACTCTTGAGAAAGCTGGCTGGACAAACAGAAAAAATAAACACGACCATGGAACTAATCAGTTATTTCGTTTAGCAAATTAACTGCCATAAAAATTCAATTGTCAAAATCATATGATTCAATATTTTTCATGACTTATGTTATTTTGCACTGCACTTGCCCTGAGGAACTAATGAACGCAAATAATCATAACCCATACATGTTACTAATTGGACGTTGTGGAATTATATTTCATGGCTTGCATCACGCTAACGAACATCAAATACAAGGCTATGCTATCTTCTAAGTAGGCGTAAGATTCAACATACGCGCCTATATTCATCTGACAAAAAAAAAATTTTTTCAAACATCCAGAGAAATCATGCTTGTGGAAGGTTGCTTGTACAGCCGAGAATTCTCACCGAATCCTAATAAATGGTATGACATACATATTTGTTCTGTGGGTGGACTGGTTGACAAGCCGGCATTGCATTGGGTAAACACTGAGGTCGACAACCCGGCAGCTTGGCGCTTACTTATTGATTAACTTCCACGTGATTACTAATTTATTATTTTACATCCTGATGTCAAATTACTTAAGTATAGGGTTTAATATACAGGTGTAATAATATTTCCCTCTTTAATGAATAAACCTAGAAGAACTTTACTCCTCCATTAAAACACTTGTCGAAAGTTTCTTTCGGAAAATAGCTTTTTAATAGCCGTTCGAATGTTTTAATTTAAGGAATTTAGAGTACGCTTCTTCGTCCATGACCAAAAATTCCAATATTAAAACGCGTTACAACTTGAGTTATTAATAGCCTCGGTTCTCCCAAATGAATCATACAATCTCTCGTATTCTGTTTACTTTGTGCCGCGTTTAAAGTATTAACAAAAGCTTAAGATAAAATTAAATAAAAAGGGAAGAAAAACTTCGAAATAGCAATTAGCACATACCTGCATAAAACTGTATTATCGGAATCATAATTCGGCCTTTCAAATGTACCCTTTCATTTAAACTGGTTGAATGGGGCTTTGTCAGTGGCAGGCTGCATCAACCCTTTCATGTCGTGTACCTTAACCTCTGATTCAATAATTAGGCCCTTGGATACTGCAGGAAACAGGATGCTACGTATTGTGCCTCTGTGACAGTTCGGATTGTCTATCTTAAATTTTGAATTCGAATTTTCCCTTTCTCACAACCTTTGGTTTTTTTTTTCCACTTTTTCGCATTTGATCGCACATCATTGATTTATTTCTTACTTTTACTTAATAATTTACCTATGTTCCCTGCGTTTTAATTACTACTCGATCAGTATGTTTGGGAACAAAGAAAGACATTACCCCTTCTTTGCAGTCACAGAAATTTTACGACCGTGTGTTATTGAATATTTTTATATCCTCATTTAGGGCATGTAAAGATTTTTTTTGATCTCGACCGGTGATGTGAAAGACGCCTACTCAACACATAAAGATAGAAAAGCCGTAAATGTATGAATAGATTATTGATCGTAAAAATCGGCTCGTCCGAAACACGAGTCCGAGGTCGACTCTGACGCACACTTACAATGTACGAAATCGTTGTGTCAACCCACACACCACGTGGACCCAGTTGCAACGCCGTATCCTGTTGCCAAGGAAGTCTAAATTGAATTTATTTTAGTTTATATTCTTAAACTGTTGTAAAAATTCTCGTACATGTCACGGATACAGTTTGCAGTTTGAAAACAAAATGTATGTATCTGAAGTAATAGCATTTGTCACTTTGATAAAAAATTGCATGTAAATTGCACTTTTTTATATTCTTATATAAATGATGTCTTTGTAAACATAGGAAACGATTGGCGCAGTTATGAATCTAATTAAAAAATGTCACAAAAAATAAATTATACATATAACACACAATTCAGTTCGCAATGAAGAGAAGTTCATAGTAAATCAAAGTAAAATTGAAATTAATTTTATCTCTAAATGTATAATATCGTCATAATAAAATTGCCAAGTGTATTTTTTGTAGTTAAATGCAGTTAGCTAGTAATCGTATAATATTGTCGTCATAAAGTTATGTGACGAAAAAATTTACGTATGAAACTACCATTGAATCATTAGAAATCCAATTATCTAATAAACAACTAACACTAAAAGCAGGTTATTTTGTTAAGTGAGATTATTTTAAAAGCACAATGTATTGATTTGGAAGATCTATAACTATATGTTGATCGCAAATGTACCTTTAACTTATTTCTTTAATTTTTGCCGAATGTGTCTTTGGACTAAAACGGACTCCCGATGCCTCTACAATGTTTGTCTTGGACACATTGACGGTCTGAAAATAATTAAACGGACAGACGCAGAGTTTTAATTCTTACTAATAGTCGGACATTCCACCGAGCGAGGCAGGTGGCAACTTGTTCCAAAGACCGGTCCCGCTTCGCCATATCGCAAAAACATGCTTTCGATTCGTCTTAACCACTTTTGTCAAGCCAAGCGTTTATGCAAAATCTTGTTATCGAAATTAACAATCAAAAGATCACGTCACGTTTAATTAAAAAATTGCATTCAGAATATTTTTCATGATGTTCGGGTATACGGAGTTTCCAAATTAATTTTTTGATCTGCACATTGTTAATGCAGAGACATTTTTAATTAGGAGTCGGCATTGGGAGGCATAAAACACTGCTGTTAATTTTACATGATACATCCATGGACGAGTATCCGATCTGATGAGGTAATAACAAATAAGTTTTTCTGAACCCTGGATAAATTATGCAGCTCACTATAACACGCGTGAAATGCTACACGATCAAGTCATAATGTGAACTTATGACAATAACTAAGACAGATCTATGAGCGAATCGGTAATAGAGGAGGTACATATGTATCTGTGCATTTTAATTGGAGAGATATTAATTGCGTCAGTTTCTTGAAGTCAGTTAATAATATCGCGACGTGTCCACCGCGCAACAGTAATGGCGCATTCAGGATGTTATCCACGAGTCAATGTCCGTTTATGTGCAAATGGGCACGATCGATTACATGATATATTATTAAGTTTGCCTCCTTCGACACATTTTGTTTCTGTTCCCTTGTCTAACCTTCTCTGGGTAGACAATGGACGTATATTTTCGGTTCAATGTTTTGTTCGGTTTTTTTTTATTTGTTTAATTCTTTATTTGGTACGTACTCATGTGGTATCTGTAACCTTTATGTAGTATAAAGTTTTTTGAAACAGCTAATGTTAATAAGAGATGATACGTGCATTGTAGGTTATAGAAGAGGCAGTGGAGTTATATTTATTGTTATTTGTTAAAATCTAAGTTTTTTTACAATACCTAATCGCAGCTCTGCATATTACAATAATAATTCCACAATCTCGTCGGATAATTTCGCAAATGAAATTTCCTAATTCCTGTATCAGTGTTGATACGAGTACAACGAATTAACGATCAGTATAAAGTTTTGCGTCAGCGCGTCGCTTTCCGATGACCGAAAACAATAAGGCGTGTGATTCAATCGAGGAGCATAGACAGGTCTGAGCCAAGGGTCGGGCGAGTTATGACGTAGCGAAAACAAAACGAGTTCGGATCGATTCTGTGCATTCCATTTCTTCACGGATTCTTCGGAAAGAATGCGAGCCCACGAGCTGTAAATGATTATAATCTCGATTTAGTGCTCGATTCGTCATCCTCCGATTTAGGTAATGGAACGGCCAATAAACGTGTGAATCGACCGGGATGACTTTCGTTTATCCATAGTGAATTTAAATTTGTAATCGAGTCTCTCACGGTACACAATTATCAGTCAAGTTTTCCCAGTTCAGTGTTTGGCCGCGAAAATGGTGGGACGACTCGAGTAACAAGTCCGCGATAGATTCCTGGATGTTACCCGTTAAGGGGAATAATAAAAAGTTGATATTTTGGAGAGGTCCTGCAGTCAGGATGCGGACGCGGTCGTATGGGAGCGGAATGCGGTCCGGCGGGCTCCGGGTGCGGGCGGCAGGGTGCGCGGGCGCAGAGTCGGCCTATAAAGTGCGACTGAGTGGTTAGCCCCGTAATTATTATGCTGTGAGAGTGCACGGCCGATCACCCCATCGTGCGCCATAACGCCACCGCGCATTGTCTTAATCACTGTTGCGAATTGCGCAAATATATCCACCGTGATGCCGTTATTGATCTGTTCACCGTCTCACATCTCTTAAGAATTTATAGTCTTGTCGAATATTTTATTTAACACGTCGTCGAAGTTATTAATAATTAATTGTAATGTGTTGTTTGCATGACTGATGACGCATGTTTGAGGTTGTGCACTAATTAATTAACATTTTTAGGGTGATAAATTAGTATACAAATCTGTTCCACAGTAATATACTTAGTAATTAAAAAGTGTATGCGTATTTCATTCTGCACGTTTAAAATTTAAAGTACAAATTTACGAAAAGTTCAGTTTTGTCATATATACGAAAGACAAATAGAAATTGAAATTTAAACAAAGTGAACTTTTTAAATAAATCTCTATATAGAGACGTCCTACACCCAATGTGAATTAATTTAGTTAAACATTTTCAGCATAAATATTTATCACCGCCCAGTGAATTGCATATCGATAGAGGTTTTAGATATTCATTATATTTAACCTGTTTGAAAATGATTGCAGCCAACCGAGTGAAAACCACAACGTGTGACCTAGTTGGAGGCATGAATAAACGTGTAAAGTAATCGAATCGTACAGGTACAAAGGCCATGTTTGTACCACAAAGCTTTAAATATAACATACGGCTATACGAATGGAATGTGCGAACGGCGACCGACTCCGCAGGTTGATGTCATTTCAAGCTCGAACGATTCGACCGCTAACGAGTAAAAAATGTTGCCAATTTAACGTTTATCGGTCGATAACATTTACAGTTTTTTGCGAGTGATAGCGATTAAATTAATCGTCCATGAAAGCAGACGTTCACTGAATGTATCGCTGTCTTCCTGAAAAGTGCACGATACGATTCGCGATTTCCATTACGTGCGTTCGGCCTTCGTAATGATTTACTTGTGTGCGAAAGCAGTGACGTGTTCTTCCTATATTCTATACAATTTATATATCGGCGTGTCTAGAATAGAATGAAACTGTTTCTATCATTCGATATAAAAGTTTTTATTTTTAAAGACACTTCAATTTTGTTATGTATGTATACATTTTGAAACCACCTACAAAACTACTTTCCTTGCTTCGTTAGATCCCTTTTAAAGGTCGTTGAGCTTTTTACCTCTTATTCCCTAGCTTAATTTCCAGGTACTCCTTCAAAGGTAGAATTTCTGAAGTGCCTGTTAACCTCCTATCGAACGTGATTTGCTTTAAAGTGTCAGCTGGTACCGTTGGTCAGCGCGTTAACAGGCAGGTTTGCTGCTTCCTTCTTGACCGGTAATGCATCTCGGACAGATCTGGTATTATAGTTGTGTGTTGGTGGAGATGATCGCTTACCGTCACGTAACCCCTCTGCGGTTTGTCGGCTGTAAAGAAAAAAATAAAAGAAATATGAATCGTTCAATATACCCACAGCAAGAATCATCTTGCCGTCCAAATGCTATTTCACCTATGTAGGTAGTGGAGTACTATCTATGATCATGGTATGAATGGAGTTGCGTCTAGCAATTTCTTATTTTGATTTGAAGGCTCAAAAGCCCTATACAGCCGAGGTCATCGAATCGAAGGGTCTTTACATTAGAAATATGTCGTATCATCGTTGGTGGTGCTAACAATATCCGGAATAAACATTGTTTTCTTTCTACGAATGTTTCCGCTCGGACAACACGTGACATGTGATTCTATCTTTGTGAATATAAGCCAAAACCTGTCCGGTATTTACAAAATACCAAGCTCAATTAGCAGCAAGTTTGTTTATTTAGAAACCAAATTAATTGCATCTTCTATTTCACGATTTGTGTAATCTACCTTCATAAGTATCGTACCGAATCGTTTGTCTTAAAGACCTTTAAGACTAAGACGTGTACAGAGGATCTAATCTCGGCTAACGTTGGCAGCAATGCGCTAGGCGAGCAGACGGCACGCCGCGTTATGAATGAACGGACCTCCGGCGGAGAGGGGGTCGGAATTTCAAAAACTCGAGTGGGCGACGACGGCGGCTATGGACAGATAGCAGGCTACTACTCGATATCATGGTGTATTATAACTAGGCCTGTATTATGATATCGATTCAATATTTTCCTATGCACCTCAACCACTTCTATTCTTAGTCCTCGATATACATAGCCTATGTTACGTATAGTGATAAGTTTAAATTAATAATATCGATTTTAAAATCGATATCGTAGACCTGTTTAAAATAATAAGAACAGCAGCCAGTGTTATGTTCACACGTAAGTGGTTTTAACAAGTGATCGTACACTTATGTATGTGTCACACCGTGTATAGCAAATTATACTGTATTATGAACGATGGCATCGAGTGCTCTTACAGATTAAATAAATTTATATTACATACATTAATATCACTGGAAATTATAGGATACGAGACAAATGTTTAAATAATAATTCATATTTAAGAGCAATAACTTATGTTAATTTTTTAGAGGAGAATCGTTAAATGTTATGGATTATTTATGTTTATGATGTGTAATATAGTTAAAATATGTTTAGTTTAAAAAAGTATAGATATAAATCAATTTAAAAAGTTATGTGCAAGCAATAGACAAGGTGTTCGTTAGTTATGGGTACATTTATCTTTATATTTACTTTGTACACATTTTACATTTGATTCATTACCGTTTACTTAATGTGTGATATTATAGTGTTCGGTGTATAAATGTCTGGTAATACACGGGGCGTCGCTATGCCTTGTTAAATTAACAGAATAATGAGCGCCTGTTTGGTTAACATGACAAAGAGAGCCGTGGAATGCAGTCATCTCGGCGGCGCCTGCGCAACAACCGGCTTATTGATTGAAAACCCCCAGTTTTCCATTCGATCTGGTTTCCGATCACGTACCCAAGCACGGAGCCTGGCTTTCGTAACAGGTTCTTATCTTGAAAATCGGTATTTAATCTTGGTTTACGAGATAGCGTATTGCAAAAGAAGCTATCTTTTAACGTTTGTTTTTGACGCATCAATGTCGGTAGGCGTATTGAAACGAAAATATATACTTTAATGTATTGTCGTAGTGGACAGTGAAAAGGCAATGGATGCCAGAAATGTAAAAGAGCAGCATAATAATTTAGCAAAACATATGCTTACAGCGTCTTCGTTGAAGTCGGTCAATAACCCCAAACTTGCAACTGTGTATATAACTATGTACATCGTGCGTTTTGTATTGATGACAATTTATAGAATGACATAATATAACGGCTTAATAGGTTACGCCTGTTGCTTTCCTCTCAACCTATCGAATGGCGCCAACTTAGCGATTAGCGATAATTGGCGACCTTTCGGAGGCGATTCGTTCGCATTGAATCACATGCAAATGAATCTCCTCTTCGCTTTATGGATCCAAGGCACTTAGACCAATTACTGATAAAGCATAATTTCAATCGAGCGCTTTGAACGAATGGACTTGCGGGAACGAGAACGGGTATGGTTCAGTGTGAGAAGTAACACTCGAAATTCGTAGGGACTCGGGATAAGTAGTAATAAAAACCTACCTGCCCGATGTAGATGTTATCTCCCTCGGTCAAAGGCGCCGGCCGGCTCCGCGTTTCTCGCGATCGCATGCAATAATACATCTAAAGTTTCAGTGCATAAATTTGAGATTTCCTTATCGGCAACACTTGCTAACAAACACGTAACGGTGCGGAATACAACACTTTTGTTATATTGTTAGTTTTTGTCATCGCTACAAGTATACATTAGTCATAAGATGCATTGGTAACATAAGAGTTGCCTTCGCGGTGCGATACCGCAAGCGTAAGTAGGGCGCGTTTTTGGAGGCGCTGGGCATTTAATTCAATATAAATCCATATTCTGCAACGATTACAGTCGATTATTTTTGAAATCATACAAGCAACATAATAAGTATGATTTTCTTTAGGTAGACTGTATTTAATAAGTTACATGGAGCCATGATATTTAACCTACTCTGAGAAATTTGTTATAATTGTTTGAAATGTATTGTTCGGTAATTATTGAATTGAGATTAAAATGAAATGTAAATTTTACGTAAAAAAAATTGTAATACTAAAAGCTTGACCAATACAAAAGTAGATAAAAAAAACTTTGTATGGTCTGCTTACATTCGGTACGTACTTTATTATCTGTATTATTAAAACGTGTGGTAGTGCTATACATTATTACCTACTGCAACAGCAAACATAATCATAACACCACTTTACTCGTGTACGCCTTGTCTTCTCACAATAGCATATTAAGAAAAGTGACGCAAACTAATAACCATACTGAAGTGAATTAGAAATACAAGGAAAGAGTGTTCTTACCTTGTTTCGTTTTGGTCATATTTAAAAAAAAAATTGTCGAATTGCCTCAATCCCAGCGATTGAATTAAAGATCAGGAACGCGGGGTTTGTGTCAATTAACGTGGGCATTAAACGTAGATAGAACGGGTCGAAGGGTATAAATAAAGGATGCAGCTGCATTCAGTTAAAGGAATTAGAATAAATGTTTGGTTTGTGTACTTTCATCCGTTCAGTGAGCCGTGTGGTGGCTCATAAGGATATGGAAGTATGAAATTTGCTTTTAAACCTCCATTAGTATATGAAAAATGCCTTACGGTGTCAACAATGCTCGAATTGAATGCGATTGTGAAATAAGTGCGAGAATTAATTGAATCAATTATTAATGATCAATATTGCATTATGAACAATCTATTAGGAATAAATAAATTAGAATTACACTTAAAACGTAGTATTGACTCGGCAATGTCAATTTTGTTAGATAACACTTAGAAATTATGTATTGTATTTATTTTGAGTTTTATATTATTTTATACAGAATATCAAATAAGAATTAGCACATAATGATTTAAAATCATTGTCGTTCACAATTTTCTAAATACATCTAACATTTTTATCAAAAGCGTAAGTTTTTAAATACTCGTTTCTAGTAAAATTACAAAATGTGTTGTTTCGTCTCCCCCACAAAAAAGGTAGCTCCAAAAGACCAAAACTTTTTGGAGTTACTCTTTTTCAGTAACAATCCTTGTAGACTGCTGCTACTTGTCAATAACAACGATTAGTTATGGAGATATAGTATGCAACTTTGAAATTGGAATAACATAACATTTTATCTCTGACATACTTATAAGACAGATTATATAGACAATACATTATCACGTTATACAAGAGGTACCGAAGCAGACTACGCGCCATTGATAACTTGTATTGTTAGTATTGTTTCAATTGTGCAGATAGCAAAATTAAGAAAATTGCCAACCCATATTAAATTGCCACGTACATTGAGTCCGATTTGAGAAAGGTTTAGATTAAAAGACATTAATAACTATCTGTGCCCGCGACTTCGTTCGCGTGGAATGTGACAAAAAAGTTATTTAGTAGAAGTAAAAGTAGCCTATGTTACTCCTTATTACATCAGCTGCCTGCCAGTGAAAATCCCGTCAAAATCGGTCCAGTCGTTTCAGAGATTAGCCGGAACTGACAGAGAGATAGACAAAAATTAGTAAAAAATGTTATTTTGGTATATGTACCTTATAAACATTCATATGCATGTAGTAAAAAGCGGTTATTTTAATATTACAAACAGACACTCCAATTTTATTTATTAGTATAGTTTTATTATCTCTGTCTTGAACGGCGAAGCATTTCATCGCAGCATGCGCCATTTCAGTCGACCCTATAAAATCAAGTTTTGCAAATTATTCTTAAGAAACTGTATGTGAAGTATTTTAATTTAAATTCGGACAGCACACGTCAAATCTTCACTTAATGACTATGAAAATTACGAAGATGAGCAATGATTATTACAAGATTCGGCATATTAATAGGAAGCTGTGAAGGACAATAAAATTGACAGTAATAAAGACTGGTACATCAATCTTAATAAAGCAGTATTTATCGCGTTGCCAACCAGCGACAGCCAGCCACAGAACCTTTGGTGCAATATATAGATATTGTAGATCATAAGGATGAATGTGTGCTGTGATTGAGACATATTACATACATTAACTTGTAAACGTATTTGAAGCTAAGATCCAATTGTAATTAGCTAACATTAAATACATAAATCATATTAGAAGATCATACAGGAATACAAAAATGAAGAGAGTAAAGTAAATTTATCACAAAGATACGAGAGAATAATATTGGAACAAAAATAGGTCGGGATGTACTACACTCAGATTCGTATGACCTGGTTTAAGTTCGATCGATGATAACATCGAATTAGTGAATTGGATTTCGTTCAATCGACCTATATGTAATCGGGTTAATCAATGAGCCACCTTGTTGTGTAGCCGCAGGTAATAACGCAATGTACTACGTTGCTATTCTAACCGGTTTATAGGTAATCGTTTAAAAATGTTAACAAAATATTCCATAAATGTTTGCATGCGTACATATATTTTCTTATTATCTGTTGAGTCGCCATAATATCTATTAAAGATATTATTATTTTTGCACAAATAATATTAAACATGTACCATGAAACGAAAAAAGACAATTCGATACAGTGGGTTGAAGTACTAAATAATATGGAAACATCAAACGTACATAATAATTTTAGTGCATGTATCCGAATAGATTTAGCACTGCCGCTATTTTCCTAGAAATTCCATTCGAAATTTAAGAGTATTTAGCGTATCGTTCACAAAACAATTATGTGCCTGCCTTCTAGTGACGTGATGTAATGTTTTGGCTGTATTTGAAAATTCTTAGGATCAAAGAGTACCGCCTAGCAGCCGCTAACAGCGACCTACTTCGTCGGGCTATTTGCGGATAAATATAACCGAGCTCCGCGCAGAATCTGACATCTCTTTGAAATACCTACCTACCTATTGGCTACATTAACCATAACTTCAATTTCGATCATCGCCGCTGCGAATTGATACAACATTGACAAGCATATTGCACCATCAGTCTCTTAAGAAGGTATTACTTTAACAATTAAATCGAAACAAAATAATTTTCCCATAAATGTGACACGCGAATTAGAACGTAACTAGCGATGTTGCCAGTGTTACCGAAGGACTTATAACGCACAACGTACGATTATGGTATTGATTCAAGTTTTGGAGAATACTTATTCACGAAGGTTCTTTATCACGGCTATGTACAAATAAAAAGAAATAAGGCAGAATGTTTTTCCCTTTGGTTTAAAAACACACCTTTTAAACACTTTGCATTTAATATTCATTTATGTTTACTATTGTATTATGCTCAAATTGAATTTGATTAATAGAAACCCTGAACAAACATTTTACAGAGAAACAATAGTTACTCAAAGTCGTTTTGATTAACAAGGATTACTCATGGCTTGATTTTAAATTAATGTTAATAAAAAAGTAATGGTAAGGAATTGTATCGCAATTGATACTATAATTTATGAGAAAAATAATAAACAGGAATTCTAAGAACTATCCTTCTTTTGAATGATTTTCTAGAATCAACATTGATGGCTGTTCGTGACACATCACTTAGTCTGATTAACAGATGACAGCTTTAATTGTGAATGGCGGGAAAGTAAGGATTTTCTTGGATACTTATATATATCGATATTTTGTAATTTAATTGTGTAAGTACTCACATCGTACTAACTGTTAGCTGTAGGGTGACCAATGCAATAATAACATTTGTACAATTGCACATTATTTTAATGAAAAGGAGTTTGATTACAGATAGGAGTTACCTATCATAAATGTAGCGCCGGTGTTTTCTAGAAGGAATCGATAAGATTTTTTTTCTATATCATTTAGATTATTACGTAGCAATATTGGTATGGTGAATGGTTTAATTTCTAAGCACACACTGATTTAAGAACGGTGCGCATAACCTCCAAACTCACCTTTTAAAATATTTTCATTACAAAATCGATTCCCGAACCTACAGCTGGTGATCATAATAAAAGTTCATAATTATTTAAAAAACTACGATTCCATATTTAAAAAGGTAGCAGTTAGGCCGCGATCCCGTTTTTTACACCAAAGGTGTGTGATGTTTTATCCCTTTCTATCCTTTACAGTTTCATTTCGCAGGTAGAGGATGGTGCACACCTTTTTAAATTTATAATTTTGTCACTAGTGTTCTTTAGATACATATACATTTTGAATCTTAATGCGAGAACATTAACATGCGAAAAGCCCTCGGGCACTCGAACCGAGATTACCTGATTTATTGGTGCGCGCCAAGGACAGACTTATTCTGATTTATTGTGGATTCAATGGCGCCGTTTCGCTCCTTATTTCGTATTCCGATATAAAATTAAATTCTGTCCTACCGTCACTCTCGACGAGATCGATGGTTAAGTTAGTTCACTGGTCTTGTAACGGCAAACTACAAGGTGGTATTATAAAGAGAAGTGATTGTGAACTGTGCTAGATCCAGTTATTCTGTAAAGTAATAAATACATGTGCGATGCGCACTGGGACGTCTCCTACATTTTAATTAAAATTAAACCACATTTTGATTTCACACAGCGCATGACGACCGTTCATCGAGGTAACCTTGAATGCAACTGTCGCCAGATCGTGATCATTTATTAGTCAATAGAAAAGAAAGGCAAGCGTGTAAAAGTCTAAAACCTATTACAAATATGCCGTTCTATCACATCCAATCCATCTACAATGTCAAGCAACTGTAACCCAAATTAATCATACAAATTTATTGTTCAAACATGGAATTCATTCCACAAAAAACAAAGATGGAGTGAGTAAGAAAATATAATACACATATAACAGGTACTAACCTGTGTTCAGGTATGCCACTGAAGGAATATATAACGCATATCTTACTAAAGCTTGCAATACAAATAAAAGCACACGTCACACAACGGCTCCGCTCTCAAAGCGCTATTACTGAAGTACAGCCTACAAAGGGTTGACTGAAACGCATCTACTGAAGGCTTCAACTATAAAACTATCTACATATACGCGCTGCATAGACAGAACGAGGGTGGGTGTTTATTTTTCTTTTTTACAAATGGTATTGCTGTCCATTCTGATTTCTGACGTTTTATTTTAACCTGGCATCGCTACTCCAATCATTGAAAACTGAAGGCATCAGGCAGGCTAACTCCGCTAGTCATTAAGCCTTTAATTAAAAAAAAACTAATTAACATTTATAAAAAACATATTTCAACTTGTGCTCAATATGTGCCATTTATAACCCAGTTAACACGCAACTGGAATTTCAGTTATTTGTAATGGCGTAAATAAAATGTGTGCTAAAATTCCATTATATTACTTTGGTTTTAATAATACTAAAATAATTCGTATAGACTTACCTGAATTCAGTAGTCATAATTATATCAAACTAGATAAGTAAATAGTCGAACCCCAGTTTTACTATCGCGATACGATTCTGAATAGTGATGTTGCAGTTGCTTTAATTTGTGTGTGTGCATTTTTGTATTTAAATATACGGCTATCAACACTAGATCGACTGTTATCACCTTATCTCAGGTTCAATTAAACAGTTTTTAGAAGTAACTCGCAAAACATAATATTTCTTTTGGAAAAATTATCCAATCGTCAACGTTTAATGCAATTAAACCATTTCACGTGAAACAATTTCAAAAAAGTTTAGTTTTCGTGTTGAACTCGAATCGCTGTCGTGATGTGTGGAAACCCTTTTGCGTAAACAATTTTCTTATCATGTAATTCTGGTATCGAGAGTTGATAATGTTTTCAATTTCAATGTAATCGAGAGAGAGAGAGAGACGAGGAGAACTGACGAGCAGATAACGATTGCAGAGTTATATCCAGTTGCCGCTGTCCAGTTGTTGTAGAGTTATTTACGGTTCCTGAGCTCTGTTTTTGGAGAAAACACTAACATTGGAATTTCATTGACCTGCCTATGGTTTGCAAGTAACAGACTAGAGCAATTGTCTCACGTACGCGGTATGTACGTAACGGCCGCGTAGTCCGCGAAAATGTAGTACTAGAAGATATACCAAATGTAAGGAACCTACCTTACCTCAGCCCTACCTTACCTCTTTATTGTTGTGTTTTAAATAGGGATGTTATAGATATGAAATTTAGGATTTGGAAATGGATACGGATATATTAATAATATTTTACCGGTTTCGGTTACGATTACGGATATGAAATTATTTTGGATTATCCGATTGTTTCGGATAATTTCTGGTACGAGTACTAGACGATTTAGGACTTGAAAAAAATAATAATGTATTTGCAAAGTTTAGGTGACTCTCTTTCTAGATGTTATTTGGTATTTTAATCATGGAAAAAAAACCTATAATACAAATAATTAAAATGTCTCAATATAAAAGTGACGTGGCAAGTATATCGCCTTAAAAAGCGAAAACCTCTCATAACGTGTTTCATCTAAACTCTTCCCCTATCCGAAATTATTCGAAACTTTTTTATCGGTTTCGGTTACGGATATATTTATATTTCGGATATCTGATAGTTTCGGTTACGGAGCTCCATAACATCCCTGGTTTTAAATGAGACATCTTTGTTTGGATGTAAAGTTTTTATAAGGAGCCGCTCCCGTCCTTGCGTCTCAGCGAAACTCGTCAGCTCTTGTTGCACCTCGCTGAGCAATGGATGCAGTAATGGCGTTCAGTTTTTTCGGTAGTCTCGCAGTAGCTGTACGGTACAGGTAAATCATTGTCGGTCTACCACCACCATGTTAACTTTTCCCATAAAAAGACCCACCTGAATTGAAACATTTTTATTTGAATGCATTTTACACTTTCAGTCCAGAGTGTGGCTCTAGATCATTATCATCAATGGCTTCAAGCTATCAGTAACCTTCTGCAGGGCACGATTAAACATTCCAACAGACATGCTTCGATGCGGACTGGTGGGGAAATTGCGAACGTCAGTGTTCTAACTGTTGGTTCGGAATTAATATGTGCTTAGAAAAATTTATACAAAAAAAATATTTTTTATTTGAAAATAGAAACAGCACGTTTGCGTTTGAAAAGATTATTACACTATACAAAAGTTTTTGTAATGACAGATTTTTTTTTATCGCAATAGAGGCGTATAGAATTATAATACAGTGTAATAGGCATACGAATTGAACAATAATTATTGCTCTTTGACCAAATTTTTTTATCAAAATAAAGTCTAGTTTATGTTAGTAATGGTTAATGCAATTAATTAAATAATTAAATTGCATTAGTGAATTGTTTTTGTGAATCCGGTCAGTACTAATACTAATTCCTACCCCTCATAACGTTAGCATTTATAATTTGCCGTGTTGACTGTTAACGCCATCTATTATTAAATTCGTAAACTAATAATTTTAACCTACTTACAAGCAGGAAATCTCGCATATGCATCTACTAAATGCCAGTGTATAATAATTTTTTTCTACCACAATCTTGATAAATATTCAGTAATTTAATACTGGCGACACAAGTATCTGCATAATAATTTCTCGTCGTAATTAGCTGGTTTTCATGCAAATTTTATATCTTTATTTGCCAAGCAAGTGCAAAGTAATAAATGCTGTCCAGGAATGCTGGCTACTCGTTTTATAATTACTCTTTTGCATATTCGTTCCTCTCTGGTTGTGTACCAACCAGCGTATAAATAATATTTAATGTACCGACGAACAAACGAATTAACGCCAGGTGAAACTGAAACCAATAAGAGTCCTGTAATGATATTGTGTGTACATAATAATTAATTAAATAAATAAATAAAACGCAGGAATGTATTAAAACGTGTCGTTACAATCAAGTATTTTTGTCTGGATTATTATCGTATTTTTGCCATTTTCTTTTTCATGAATCCTCATTGATACGTATGGCTTCGTTACCCTGCCGTCGATTTGATCTGTTTTCAAATGGATGGCTTTTGAAAGTATTAATTAAGCACGTTTCACAGTTATCAACATCGTTAACATCATCTTTGTATCACCAACGCTGAGCTCGGTTCTTTATTCAAAAATAGTTACAGGACCTTGTTCACCGATTGCGGATTCGATGACTTCAGAATACATTGAGAACATTATAGAGAACTATTATGAATCTCTTTGTTCCCGATGTTTTCTTTGTCCGAAACAAATTAATTTCTAGTAGGCACATAATGTTGAATTAAAGTTTGTGCGGATTGGATCATCGGATTGAGGGATTAAATTATTAGCTGTTATTACTTCTCAGAATATTCATGTCAAATTTGAAAAAGATAAAACTACTTATACGTTATATAGATCATCTTCGTTACCGTAGACCGATGTTACGTTATAGAGAAGAAACAAAAAAAATTAAACCCTTTAGTGTCAAAGTAATGGAATAATACAATGTATAACATTTATAACAAGTTATTATTAGTGATACCAACTGGGTATGTCGGGATAAAACACGAGCAGACAAGCATTCGGCGCTGGCAGATTGTTTGAACAAGTGTCGTCGGACTTTATTAGAGCAGTTGTGTTCCATTTACAAAAACATTCCAAATTATGGCGATGCCTCAAACGAGCTCTAATTACGAACCGTTTCAATCAAGGAATGCTTTGAAATAAATTACTGGGCCTTTGATCAGTTGGTCGGGAGTTAGGAGCGCGGGCCCTCTCGGCCCCGGCTGGGTATAACATGAATTTGTTTTTAATTTGTATCGATCACTTACCCTTTGTCGAGGGTGCCTTTTCTTGGATTAAGTTCAAATGCAAAATCATTTAATCATTTAGGTATTCTGTAAATACACATATGCATGTCATTTTTCGTGCTTCTACTACCGTTTACGAAAGGTTTCTGTATTTAGAGTTAAGTTACGTTTAGAATAAAACTCTGGAAACTATTAAATCGCGTTCATTCAAACATTTAGGGAAATAAAGTAAAAAATAAAAACAATCAAACAACATGTATATATTATTTAGTATTCATTGTGAATATTACATAATTAAATAATATCACAACCATAAGAGGGTACCGAATTCAAACCGTACAGACTTTAGCCTTGTTTACACGGGATTTGTCGTTTAAGCGGCTTTTCTGTGTTTCAGTATTAAATTTGTTTGCATTTAGGATGTTATCTAATCTGCATCTTGTGTGTGGATGCATTGTCTATGGACAGACGGCTCTGTGGTTCCGCCGCTTTCGGTATAAGACCGTGTAAGCATACAAGAATAGTAAGGAGAAATGTTCGGAAGAATTTATTACCGAATTCATTGTTGTTATGCTCACACCACCAAGTATAATCACGAAAAATCTATAGATTTGTCCAACAAACGTCATACATCGGTGTTAAACAAAAATGCCGCAGAATACGAAATTAATCCCTAGGCAAATCTTAACACTTTTATTATACTTACATTTGTTTGTTGATGCTATATTTTGTCTTTGAATAAGCAAGACAATGACGTGCATAAGTGTTTCACTGACACCCAAATTAATGAAATGACCTTTAAATTGGCTTTATTTTTTTAATATCTGCAGCTGTCGAAGCTCAGCACCACACGCACGACGATACGATACAAATCGCGTCGGTCTCATTGTCTCTAGCCGCTTCCCCTGGTCCAGAGGCGTTGGTGTTCGCGTTGGGTAAACAATGACAGCGGTCAATTTATCTCCGCTCGTAAATAGACGTTCTCGGATGTGAAGGGTTGCCGGCCTCACCGTCGCCTATGCTGATCTCATAATATTATTGCGTGTAGAAGAATTTCTTCTGTCTTTTGTTACGCTGTAAATTTGGTTTGATTTTCACTTTTGCCCTTTTCCGTGGAACGAACAAATTGTATGTGTCATTTTTTAAATGTATTTCTTTTCAATTTAATGTGTCAATGCGGTTGAATCGTGTATTAGGCCTAACATATTGTGTTAAATTATATTCGCCGACAGTCTTTTATTTCATACTACGCACCTACTTGTAACGCTTGGACCATTTTTGCACATCTTTGAAAGTCAACTTTTACGCTATTTATTTAGCATTTTTCTGCGATGTCACTAATTCACAGTATATTTAGTAGCAAAGTCAAATAAACAAAATTTGACGTTGACGGTTTGGCAAGAGAGCTCTGTAGGCCACATTCTTTGCCATGTATGTTTAGTTTTTCTCTTCTAAATTTAAATTTAAATAATTATTTAAAAATTTAAATAAAAAATAAAAATCAAAATCTATAATGAAGCGGAAGTTAAGTCAAGCACTGACTTATAATAAATAAAAAGATACACTGTGTAGTTTCCCAAAAACAATTTGTATAACACTAAAACACTTGCAGTTTATAAAACCACAATAAAAATTTTATGACCACAACATGTACTCAACAAATTACTTAGCAATGGGCTAATAAACTGCTTACCTCTTATCGCGTCGGGTTTCGGATCCCTTCCTGTTTGAACAAATATTTTGTAACGTTTTTCTTCCCTTTGCCTGCAACCGGCTTTCGAGACAGCGTCCTTTGCTTTGTTTGAAAAAAAAACGATATTTGTCAACGATGTGTCTCATTTTACGCATTCCTGATTATTGAACTTTGATTGCAAATACTGATAAATGAAATGCCTTTTGTGTATCGTCTGTATTGTTTAGTTTTTTGAACAGAATTCTTAGGTGAAGTACCTATTTTATAGAAGGCTTTTAATGCTTGTATTCCTTTGAAGATATTTAGATAACAATATCATTTGTAATAAAAATGGTACGTAATGGAACGCAAGCTCTTAACTATTTATTAAATTATTGCTAAGAATATTAACGTAATTGATGTTTACATAATAGTTCATAATCTAACCGTAAAAATATACAT
This sequence comes from Megathymus violae, assembly GCA_003671415.1. Classification (NCBI taxonomy): domain Eukaryota; kingdom Metazoa; phylum Arthropoda; class Insecta; order Lepidoptera; family Hesperiidae; genus Megathymus; species Megathymus violae. The sequence goes on from PDGT01000077.1 coordinate 1,385,107, forward strand.
AAATTTAAAATCATAATTTATTACATGTCTAAAGTAACCAGCCACATACATCATAATTAAAAGTACCCACATGTCATCCTTTGATAAATTTGTAAATAATATTGTGCTCAATATTAATGTCAATATAAGGCGCAGTACGAACGAATACAATTTTTGTTACCTGCACTAGAACGTCGTTACAGAAACGTAATGATGGTTGTGGCAACCGGAGACAACCTTCAGTAGCTTCCATAGCTTTCGCTAGACACTGAGGAAACCGCATGTACCTATTCAGAGAGGAACGAACGTCGTCTTGAAGACGGTATTGCGCGATGGTCAGACCTTGTCATTCTAAGAACTTGACGTGATTTTGTCAACTTATTCGTAATTGTTTACATAATCGCTTTTATCATTGTCAATTCAAGTCATTCCTGTAAATATAGTCTAATATAAAGTGATTACAAAATAATTATCTTAAATAATATTAAGCTAACAATTAACATAAGTTGTTGAACGATAAGGCATTTTTGACCACCACGCTAAATTAAGAACGCAGAAATAAAAAAATATAGTTGCAAACCAATCCATCAGCATTCGCGAAACCAGCAGCCGCACAACTAAACTATCTCACAAATCATTTGTTAGTTGTGACTCAGAATTTATGTTATCATAGAGGGCAAACGATTTTCATCCTTGGGCCACTAACCCACAAAGGCCAGTACCCAAATACTTCATGATAACATTCATTTTGAAGAATTTACACTTCAGTTGTTAAACACTACCCGCTGTTCTGACAGAGACACCGCAATATCACTAATCCTGTATATCATAAATAACTCATAGATAAATTAACGGTGTTTTAAAATTTGAGTAAGATTTGATTTACATAAAAATATGTATTTTATAAATGTTATTGTGTAATAAAATCTTCGTCATTAATGGACAAAAAAATAAGTTTTTATTTTTAATTATAAACAACTATGTAAAAAACGTACGCGTTATTTCTAGTAATACAGTTTTAACGATATTTAATTTTGTTCCAGGTATGCGGAATATTGTTCCTTGGACTGGTGATATAAAGCAATATAAGTTTATTTGACTTTTTACATAATTTTATATCGAGGTAAATATTGTAAACAAGGTTTGTTTCATAATTCCAGCTGTAGTAATTATTTACGTTACAATATTTTTCGACATACAAGTTTTTTTAAGAATTTTAAAATTATTTTTTGTGTATTTAAATAATTACCATAACCGTTAAAAAAATGAAATTAGTGAACGCTGACTGACACACACCTGCGTACTAGGATTCCCCGTGTTTCAGATGGCATGGACACACACAAATTAAACATCGCAAACATTCACGACGCAAAATCAGATATTATCTGTTATATAAATATCTGACACGGCCGGAAATCGGACCGGGGAGCTAGAATTCGGGGAAAACGAACTTACGGGTGAAACGAAAGAAGGAACTTTAGAGTTAATCTTACAAACGATGTTTGTTATAAGTTGTCGGTTACAACAATTTGCGAAGTTTATTCAGTCGGAATATTTTTACTTTCACGAGTATAATACCTAGGTATTACTAGTGTATATAAATATTTATTTTTGATATCACCGTCCTATTAATACGGAGTTCTTGGCACCGGCGGGCCCCTAACGTAAACACTGTCGATGACTGAGAGCGAACAAACGTGGTATCAACAAGAGAGTGGTTCGTTATGTTGGACAATTTAAGGAATGGCTTACCTACATTTATAGCTCGTTGGAAAAAATGGTCAGATGGTTATTAATAAATCTATTTATCACAACTTTGTGAGAATAGATAGAGAAGCATTACTACGCCATTCTGCTGCTGAAAATTACATAGGCCTGTTTTGTGGTGTTTAAAAACGATCATAAATATTATCCTAAGCAAATCACCGGACAACCCGTCCGCATCCGTTCAGCTATCTTATTCATAACAATAAATGAAAAAAAGGAATATTGACAACGTTATTCGATTGCTAAGTCGGCTGTCCCATTTCAAAACCTAGTATGGGACACTTTTTACAAAAATCGTTTTATTGCATAATCTTGTTAACCTAGGAAGTCACTACCAAATACATAAACACCAACATCTTAAACTAACGTGAAAGCAGATATATTAAAACCTAACCTAACCTAATTATCTTGTGTCAATTATTAAAGTTAGTAAGGGACCTAAAGTATGTAATATACATATATATTAAAATATTGTTAGTACTACGTTTTCATTATTTAGTATTTTATAAAACCAATAGCTATTTTTTTTACCTAAAATGAATACTTTTCATAGGCTGACTTTTTTCACGTTTATGCGCTCTCCTGTAAAATTTCGCTTTAAGTCCTCACTAGGTTTTGAAATGGGGCAGCCGAAGTAAGGACTGGTTAGGATTTGATTGTTGAAATTGTAGAGTACTTCTATTATTGTATTATTATTATGATTATTAAAAATGAAATCGTTGAATGATTCCTAAAATCAGACATAGGGCAGACGGTGGAGATCGCTACAAAATATAACAGTTTGCATATTCCAGTTTATAAATTGAACGATAAGTTTTTTTTTAACTTTATACCAACAAAAAAAAACAAAAATGTTTATATAGAAAAATACGTCGTTTACAATTTTTAAAACAAGTCATACAAAAATGTATGCTATAAACTCGTACATGTACCCGTATTGTTGCGCAAGAATATTGAGTTGAAAGGAAAACATAAGAATTAAATAATAGAAACATTACAGTAAATAAAGGGCAGTTAACAATTTGAACAACGAATTTTTGATCTATTAGTTGATGCCACTGTGCATACACTCTTACCCTTACGCAAGAAGCATTAAAGTGATGGCGGGGGTCGATACGATATTGACCCACATCTCACCTTGTGCTACAATGGGCACTCCAGTGCCCACTTTACCCACATCTCGCTAGCTCCATCTTTGTAGAGACGCCAACCGCCTCATTTACGCCCTTGCATGATAAAAGATGAAGATTGTTTTTCATCGAAGTATTTGCTAGGGCGATGATTTATGCATAAAAATAAAAGATGAGGTGTTTAGCTGTTCCACAACGCAGATTTTTTAGGTATTTTAATGTACTAACGCATCGATACTCACCCAACGTTAGGTAGTAAGGAATTGTAATTAAACACTTGCAAAGTTAAAAAAAAAACAGTTACCAAGCCGAGATGTACTATTGGTACGTTATTAATATTCTTATTAATTCTAAAATTCTTAGGTATAATACCCAAGAAGGATGACATAAATCCGGCTTATTAACGTTGACAATTCACATTTTCTACCAGTCAACCTTTAGGCAAAGCAAATATAAAGTGAAGGTGATATTAAGTATTCTGTATATAAATATTAATGTCTACGTTGGAAGGGAATGTTTATTAAGCGCTATTGAGGGTACTTCGCATGAGACCGAAATGACCTAAAATAAAAAAAATATCATGCAACAAGATGTCGTCGAAATCACGGTACAGCTAAGCGACAGTGCCACTCGCTTAACAACTTTGGAACGCTGATGGAATAAAATAGAAAAATGAAACGATTCAAATAATACGGTGTTCAGTGTTCATATTTTGTCACTTAGATGTGATTGCTTTTGAAGCGTTGATACTTACTGTAAATAAAATATTACGATGCGATGATCATGCAGATAATATTGAAAAATAATTTAAAAAATGGTAAAAAAAAATCATATAAATTGTAAATAATATTTATATAAATATAACAATGTTTGTCTTAATTGCCAACTTATTATTATTAGTTACGTATCTTTGTCATTATCTTATTAGCATTGCACTGAAAAGCACACGTCTCCTTCGCACGAAGCTAAACCTACAGGACGTTCCACCATGTTGTACCAGTACGACTTCCCAAAGGATGTAACGTAATTAAAACTCGGAAGATAAGTAGATATAAATAAAGTTATAAATAGACTTAATTAAGCTTATATTAGCAAAATTTCACTGCAATGGGAAAGCCGGTAAATTTGTAACACAATTACAGTTCACGATGTTGCTCGGAAAAACTCGAAAGTTTTATCCGTTACATTGGATAGGATTACAGTAATTAATTCACGACGTAGTAGTCCAGTTAGTAAAAGACCTGGAGAGGTCAAAATGGAATGTGTGAAGGGTACAACTACGACCTCGGAAACACATGGAGTTTCTGTAAATATATGAATTTCGACAGGATTCAAATTGACGATAGCCGTGTCGCGGGTACAATATGACTTCGGGAAAATATGAAGGTATAAACATAAAATTTGAAATCAACCTTTTGTTTAGATTCGTAACTAAATAAAAATAATTTTCATACGTAACATAACAATACGTTTATGAAATAGTTACTTGGACTCCCTATAGGTAACCGCCAAACTCAGAATTCGTTGAATTACGGTATACGTCTTTCATTGGATCACTGAATGTATGTATAGTAGACCGAACTTTCACCCTCTAGTACATAAAGGGAAAAACAGGTGTGGCTAGTGGACAGACAAATATTCTGCAATGGTTTCATACTTCATCGGGTGTATGGGACCCTAAATCTACCCATGTACACGGAACACCGATGTGAAATATTGTCGCCACTCACCAAGCCTGCTCCGTAAGTATATTTCACTGGTTTAAATGGGTTGCACCCGTTTCAGTTATTTCACAGCGATATGAAGTGATCCAAGTAATATGACAGGGTCTAAAAGTGCAGTGGTTGTCCCAAATTAAACTTCTATTGTCTTGTTGTTATCTAGTTATTTTCAAGTGCTCTTTGAACCCGTATGATAAATACCTTACTAGACCAGCATTCCGCGTCGATTGGCGTTTCCAACTGTGACACTCCGGCGGACAACTTACAAACTATAAACATGGTAATTGGTAACTATTGCCAGCTATTCTCAAAGTGAACTGTAATGCTATTTTTAACATCTCTTCATTTGCGTCGTCCGTACTCGTCGCTGTACATCTTATTAAATTCAACCATCGTTTCTCGCGGCACAAAACTCATTTGTTTCTTGGCGATGTCTTTTTTCTCACAATCCGTAATGTCTGTTTTGCTTTCTTTCTCATTTTAGCCTTTCACCTTCATGTTTAACTTTCTTCTCGTGTGGCTAACTTCTCCTTAAAACATATCCTGACCACCATAAATTACTGCTTCTGATTTTATTGATAGTCACCGGTGCCGTTTTCATTATGTGTATTCCTTATATGAAATGTGACAGATAAATATTCATATACGAGCCTAAATATACATATGTAGTTACTACGAAAAAAGATTGAGAATCACACATTGAGGAGCCGACAAACCTAATGATAACTAGATGGAAACAACCGTTTAAGTATAGACAGTGTTCGATAAGATATGTGTTAGAAACTGACCGGACAGAACTTTCTAGAGAACCTGTCTTCGTTTTATGCAAAAAAGAAACGGGAGAAAGAAATTCTAGTATATTTTATATTCGAAATCATATTTTATTATAGTTTTAAGTGTGTACCTAACTATTGACATGAAGTTTCGCCATTATAATCGTTTACATTAAGGATTTGCAAGAGGACAATATGTCATATACGGCATATCCTAAAGACTTTTACACGATTAAAAGTTTAAATAAAAATTGAATTATTTGAACGACCTGGCATCTCGGTAACTAGTGAGGTGAATCACACCGAATTCAATAGTCGGACCACAGAATTTTGAGTGTTATGTTTTGAATTGTGTATGTCCTTGCCACACGCACTACATGAAAGTGAATCGCAGCAGTGTGTACGAGCATATATTTATTTTATGTAAACTTGTATCATTAGACAAGCAAAGTAACTTCACTCGACGACGTCGAAGAGCCAGAATAGAAACAAAATAATAAGCGAACGAACCGAGAAAGCGCGTGCAGTGTGGGTTTCGCATTGCAAATCGAATTCCTAGAAACCTCTGTCTGTCTGTAGATCACCCGCACGGCATTGCGGCTAAGCCAAAGGTTCGCTACGCTGTACTGCACGGCTATTACTGTGAGAGAAATGTATTTTATTAGGCATTGTTCTATGACGTGGGTAGTGCCGTCGAGCGTTCGATATTGTGGAGACGGATAGCGTTTCTCATAATAGAGAATTTTAGGTAGTAGTCAATCTGAATATATTATATTATATTATAAAATATATATATAAATTATAAAATTCTAACTGATCGCTCTCTGTACATGAAGGATATATGAGCAAAACTATTATTAAGGGCCTTATTAACGCAATAGAATCCGAAACAGTAGTCGCCGGAATTTGTGTCTGTTTTTCTGTGCAATTATGCGCGGAAATCTCAGAATGGGCTTAACCGCGTCCGCTGCGATTTTCACTATATAGGTTGCGGTAAGCATCGCTTAATATTTAAAGTGTGTGCAACACATATGTTTAAATATGTCGATAAATAAAAAAAGTTATAAATTAATATTTCAATTTGCAATTAATAGAGCGCGAAAAAGCCAGCCGCAAAACAATTTGAGTGCTATTTCTAACCGTAAGGCGTTGTTTTTGTGTAACGAAACGAGGGTCGTTCACTAAGCACTAACATTACTTATAAAGATTAATATGTAAGTAAGATACGGATCAGTTCGGAATTTAAGAAAAGAACAATACTGTGATCCAACTTTGTGATCCATTTGTGTCTATTTAGAGCACCAAATGTGTTGCAATCGACAAACGTCGTTTTTACAATCATTTACAAAATGTATACAGGACATTTTTGTTCTATGCTAAAATATAATAGATAAATAAGTTTGCATATAAGCTGTCAGGACATTGAATGCATCTGAGTTGACGACCCCGTAGCCCAGTTGGTAGTGACCCTGCCTGCCGAACGTGGGGTCCCGAGTTCGATTCCCGGCCGGGGCAGATATTTATGTGACAGATAAATGTTTGTTCTCGGGTCATGGGTGTTTGTGATGTGATAATTGTGTATGTCCATGCCACCCGCAACACAGGGATCCTAGTGCGAGGGTGTGTGTGTAAACGTTTAAAAAAAAAATTCTAACGTTGAACTAACCTGTAGGTTTATAGCGAAAGCATTTTTAGAATCCGCACTGGCCGTACGGCACCGGGAGGGCTACGTATATTTTTGTTTCGCTACGTACATATTCATTTTCAGAAATTAGGCTCCAAAGGGCGTAAAGAAATATTCAAGCTTAAAGATTTGAAATGTAGATTTTAATATTTAATCGGTCGTAATATGCCTGATAGCTACCTATCTAAGCTTGACCTATGTCAATCGGAGCATCAATCGAAAACAGAAGAGAAGCAGCATATCGGCAGAAAGAAAAATATGAAGCGGCATTTTCTTCGGATTTGAATACCTTCCTATTAGAAAGAAATTAGTACTGTTCAAAAACAAATCGACCAATTTGAATTACTACTTTTCTGTATGTATAGCCGACAAACGAGCAGACTAGCCATTTGATGGTGTATGGTCACCTCAAACCACCAAGGACGCGTAGAACCTGGTTCATTATTACGACCCACAATTGTCCCACTGCTGGGTGCGGATCTCGTCTCACAATGAGAGGGATACTGCCAAGTACTAATCGGTAGACCGGACCCACCTTTTAGACCATAATGGACGACTCTCGGGTATATTTATCTCTTCACGATGTTTCCCCTTACCCAAGCATTAGTAATACGCACATGAAAGTTTGAAACTTACATATTAAATGTTAATTAAATAAAAAAAAAAAAAATTTCGCTAACGTTTTTGTGTCCTCTATACTATGCCGCTTTCGTTAACTCAGTTCAGTCCTGGTATATTAGTCGCACACATTTTCCATTCACAGGCTACAAAGAAACTACATTTTCTCGAACTCCGCAACTATACTTTACGTTTGCATGACGCACCAAGCGTTGACTACCCGGGATTTTATTGCTAATGCCTTCTTTTATTTCTCCGTCACTTCGATGTCAGCGTTTCACTCGGCTGCACAAAGGGACATAAATTTACGCAGCAGTTTGTAAACATATTTGTAGTCTGTAAATGATACAGTCAGCTTACAGTGGGCTCTGTGTAAAATAGCATGTTCACATTACTCTACGGTTAAGTAGACAACGAAACACTGCAATGAATTTGGTAACAACAGTACAGGTTGGCGGGTTAATTTATTGCCAGGAAAATGAAAAAAAAAACAAGAAATGACATAAATTCAAAAATAGAATGTTAGATCTCGATATCCAATTTCAAAACAAATATGACTGTTCAAGACCAAAGAATAGACATGTATGTAACATTCAACTACCTTTTATGTCTATAACGTAAATCTGTTATTAATTCCAACTTCAGTACCTTTCACTGCGCGTGGTCCGACACGCAATTTATTATTAAGTATTTTTAGTTATTGAGAATATTAATTCAAAACAAGGGACAGGAAAGGATTGGACACTTGAGAAGGCAATGTAGCATTAAAAGATGGTCCCTAAAGTTCCACGAAAGATGGAGATTGCTGTTAACATGTTTTTATATTATAACTGTTTGTTCGGGTCGGAAATCTATGTAAGTACATACTTTAGTCATAATTAATTATTATCGTAACGTAATCTAATATAATCTATACATATAATAAAATTCTAACTGATTGCTTTCTGTACATTAATAATATATGGGAAAAACTACTATAAGGGGCCTTAATTAACGCAATAGAATTGAAAACAATACCTGTTAGGATTTTTGGCTGTTTGTCTATGCGTTTGTTCGCGCTAATCTGAGAAACGGCTCATCCGATTCGTTATGGTTTTCAGTAATGTGTTGCAGTAAGCATTACTTAATATTTAAAGTACGTTTCATATCAATCCGTCCATTAATAAAAAAGTTATGAAATATGTATTTCTAATTCACAGAACGAGAAAAACCCAGTTCTAAAACAATACAGTTGCTATTTCTGAAGCAAAGCGAGGGGTCCGCTAGTAATAAATAAGAACTTGCATTCTTGTTTTGTGCATCGGACAATTAATAAAATGCAATCCGATTGTTGCGTGTCGTTAATTTGGATGCGGACAAGATTGTTTATGTCGGGATTTAATACGCTCCAGATACAACAGACGATTCGTTAAGGACACGAATTCCAAACATAAATCAAGTGAAAACCACTCTAATTGTTAATCAGCCCGGCGAGCGGAAACGTCGTTTCAGTAGATCATTAGATCTAAATATACGGAACGACGTCCATACACGGCGGACACGTGGCTCGGTGGTAACCGGAAGTGTCGGAAAAGGTGTACCGCGGATCCAATCCTCACGGAACGGAATCGGTTAAAGGAAAGCTTGGTAAACATTTAGTTTTTTGTAGCAACAAACGGCAAATGTGCTCACGGATCACGTGATGGTACGCCGTCCGTGCACATCTGGAACGGCAGAGTCGTCGCCGTTGATACATTTTTTGGTCGGAGGGGGGTTTCGCTCAAATGGTCTTACCAGAAAACACGAGTGTGGTCGAAACTTTAGTTCTGCTCAACATCCTCGCGGAAAGGTCTGGTATCATCGCCTCATCCGATATTCAGCATGGCGCACCGCGGCCAGGGTAAGGCGGCTTCAATTTAAAGATGGACAGAGACATTTATACCGCAATATTAAACGATTCCCAAATATCTGTCTGCTCGGCTCGGTTTTTAGTGGCTTAAGTCCAGCAGCACTCAGACATAGCGATGCATCCAAGTTAAGTGACGGAACTAAAAAAGAAGTACCCGTTGTTCAATATCTTTTTTGTTACTCTTAAATCATAGTTGACTCTACGATCAAATCGGTCTAGCTTGGATCAGCTATGGAGTTAAAGACCACTGTCGCCCGAGACTGAACTACGGAACATTATAAAGTCTAAAATTCGTCCTGTGTCCACTCCATATAAATCAAATACCTACTCGGAACCCGACCCGAGTGTCGAAGCGACAGTAAATTGGAATCGCTCGCGAACTGAGAGCACGCCGGCATTCCTCACGGTTTACGACTCTAAGTTACTCTTTTGGGAAACAAAGCGAACATCTATGTATGTCTAAGTGTTCAGACGTACAGAAGCTTAACCATAGAGCAACTGTGCGACCAACGTGGAGCAATTATTGTGAACTAGCTGTAATTTTCCTCATATTGTTACTGGTAATCCACCCGCACTTCACTTCAGGCACGATTTTTACGTTCATAAATGTGTAGTAATCGAATCCTTATTTCTGTTAGGCGTTTTGTAAATTTTCTTCATGTTAACACCTAAACCTTTCTCGACAATTAACTTATCGTGCTGACATTTTTGAATTTATTGCATTCAGACGGATATACGGAGAATTTATTTTATACATTATACGCTATGGCTATCCGGAATAACGTACTTTTCAAATTATAAAAGTATTTCTCAAATAGGTGCCGTGAATTCGGAGATTACCTTTCTGTCTACACAAACTCACAAAATGAACACTCTTTATAATATTAAAATAGATATAGATTTTTAGTTCATACGGACATAGCACCTGGTTTATTCTATGCGGGTCAGGGATATTGTTATGAAACTCAGTTCTGTTCAAACTCGGTCACAGATATATCTGTTGTAAACAAATTTACTTTATGTACAGAATATAAAACCTATTTTATATTCGCGGCCTGGACGCCTTCCGCTCCTGAGGTAATCGTGTTAATTTTAACACCACGTCGTAAAATGGCACTCTATCATTGTCCATAACACTACGTTACAATTAATCCAGCTATATCTGAAGATCGAAAGAGATAGCGTCGTTTCTATTCTGAAATTGTTGCTGGTAAACACTTGTGTGGGTTAAATCTATCTATAGGGTTTTGGTGCAAATTGTTAACTCTTTAAAATCCATCCACTATATCCAGCCACAGAGAAGACTCCAGCACAATCTTAATAATATCATATAAACAACACGTAATTAATATTTCTACGGGTTCATGTTCTGTTACGCAACAGATTTGTGTTCATTAGCAAAATGTAACGTCCGATTATACAATTTACATGAGTAGCGGCTACGTGACGGGACAACTACGGATATGTATTTGAAATTAAATGTTGAACTTAAATTATAGGGCTGTAACTAACCGGTGGAGGTGCTCGAGAACATTTCAATGTCCAGGAACGAGTGTGACCGTGCATAACAATAAGTTAGGCCGGTTCGTACAACAACAGCGGTACATGCGGGAATTTTGGTCGGACGTGACCCGCGTTCCGAGCGGAGGTCGCGCGAGATGGGTCTAATGTCGCTCTTCACGCCACTGATAGAGTACCCCTGAGCGTGACGTTATTCCACAGAATCCATATGCATGACCCTACACGTACCAACATCGTATTAAGCTTTCCCCACACCGTCACGTTAAACTCATTGACCGAGATGCGTCGATTATTTTTGATATATTTTGTACCTATTGCAACGGATACCATGTTATTTCGGTATCGCGATATTATCATGATTCTAAAAATTATTGCTCAGCGCTTCATGTTGATGTTTTTATATGCGTTCGAAGAACAGTTGAAAGGACAGCAATGTCTCGCAAAAGAGACATTAATATAACAAGTTAACGGGAACGGGTAGCAGAGTTTCATACTTCGCCGTCGTCATCACTTTGATCGCTTCACCTTCAGACAATGGAAAATGTCACCGGTTAATGTGTGACGCGCGTGGGGAGATTCTCCAATCATCTACAGTTAGTTTTATAATATAGACAGGGTCTGTCTTTCAATCAGTATATGCGCTCAAATGACGCGTTAAAAACATTGTAGTTCCATGTATGTATATGCTTGTCCAACAGACCATGTATATGCTTGTATGTAGCAAATAAATACGCCTGCAGCGTTGTAAACTATCGTTTTAACGGTCTCATCTGGAAAAGGCCTTATCGTCGACGATCCCAGTTAGTAGATCGCGCAGCCACCTCAATCCATTATGTATACGGCTCCTAGGAATATAGAACCGACTGAGATAAATTCCAGCCACGGATCCTATAAAGATAACTGGATTCCTTTGATCTAGTTTAGGATACTAATAATACTGAAATGTTGTTTAATATCGCTTATTAATTCCAAGATTCAATAAAAGATGCTATAGATCTATAATGTAATAAGTTCATTAGAAATAGAATACTCAAGGATCATTTATACTTATTCTAAGTTATTTTATTGCTGATTCATATCTTTCCATAATGACTAAAAGCTTCGCACAGCTGAAAGCATCAGAGGGACGCGTCCCTTTTCGAAAGTTAGATTAAAAACCAGTCTGAGAAAGTTAAGTCTGGCACAAAATGTTGCAACATTTTTTGGACCAACAAATTTACCGGTACCGCCATGTCCAAAAGAATGTCTTAACCTCCGATTTAAGCGAGGACCCAAAAAAGGTAAAGCGACAGATGCCTCATCAAAATACTCAGAAATTATAATTAAGATGCTTGTACCACGTTAAAAAGACGTCTCAGTTGAACGGCCGGGCCTTCGGCGCGGGTTATCTCGCAAATGAGACCTAACTGTAATCTATTTCCTTCGGATCTTGTAATTAAAGCCTTTCAGAGTTTGGTCCGTAAGCGATCAATCTTCGTTTCGTGTGCGAATTTCGCCTTTTATTTCATCCGATATGGCAATTTTGCTGGAATGCCTCGTCGGCTTGCACGTCTAATTAGAAAGGAATCTTTGGATGCGTCATCCTTTATTTATCCTTTAAGAATCTCGGAGCGGGCACTCGCGAAATAAAAAACGAGAAACAGATGGTTATTATTAACATTGAGTGTATGGCTTCTCGCTCTCCGGAAATTGGTGAAAGATTTAATGGATTAAAGCAACCGGTAAAACTGCTGATTTCCCGTCGTCTCTCAGAGAAAGATCCTACGACCATAGATTTCTATTCTGACAAAGTGTGGGCTGGTGGACCTTTATAATCATTTTGAAGAACTTTGAGAACTTAGGTTTCTTTGAAATGAATTCTCTGGCCAATATATAATACGTTACAATAGCGTTGACCATTCGAACTATCAGAGTTGAATTGAACATTGGGAAGTACTTTCAGTATTCAAACCTAGATCTGAGTGAACGACTGAATTTAGAACGACTAGGTCATCATTCCACTCAAAGAATGCCTGCATGTATGAAATTAGAGGCTTGAGAGCAGTTGAATGAAAAAATATTTGTGGTACGCGAGCACGATGTGGATACGTACATACTCCAGAATTACGAATATCAACATTATAAAATTCTATTTTAATATTGTCACTGACCCGTCGTTCGCATAAATTCTTGAATCTATTGAAATGTGGAAGAAATTTTAAGAATCATAAATAAGCCTTCAAAACGTTTGCTTTGAATACTATATGATAATATTCGTTTCATCTCTATGACTCCAGTATTAGCTGCTGAATTATTAATAAAACATTTTTAATGAACTCCTATCGATTCACGGGAACATTCCCATGTCATCGTGTTCTTGCCCCGGGAGAGCTATCCAACGGTTCCGAAGTGGTGTTGGCTGTTGAGATAGTTACGTCTGTCGGTTAAGTATACTTGGTTATCTGCAAACCGCTTTTTTCTATGGACATGACAATGCATTGTTACTATTTTTTATTTACTGTAACAGGAGTGACTGACAGGAGGATTAAGGTGAAAGAAATTGTGGTTGAGAATTATGAACACGTATTTTTCAATGACACCTCAGTGGTGTTGACATTGTCGTTTAGTGGTGTCTTTGGGAACACATATTTGGGACACCTTTTTTCAATAGGTATACTCAAATTTCAAATACTACTTTAAACCTTTCAATAATGTTCGTAAACACACTATGACGTGCTGTAGCTAAGGAAAATATCGCGAAAAACCCACTTTACCTGCAAGTTCTTGAAAATGTTCTCCAAAGGTGTGAAGTTTGCGAACCTGCACACAGCCAGCTTAGTAGACTTATCTTAAGGGCTCAAAGAGTAGTTTCGTACCCATTAATATGATGACTTTGGGTTGTGATAGTGACAGAATATGAGTTATCTTGAATATCTATAAATTTTTGGAGCGTACTTCATTCTCTAGTTTAGATTTGTTTCCAAAGGGGTTAGTTCCCACTTGCAGTTACGAGTTAATTTTCATGACAAACAGTGAGATGTGATGTTTCTAGTCCCCCAAGAGTTCAATAGACCACATAACAAATACCTTAGATCCTTGACACCAAAGTAATGTTTGTTCTGTACTCGAGTACTATGTTTGCTTGTTTAGCTATGCATAATGTCGCATATATTGAATTTAGACCAGCAGCTAGAAAGTAAAATGCTGAAATTGTATAAATATTGTATATCCTCGTATTGAGAAAGCTAAGCGCAGACTGCGTCGCGTTAAAAGTTGTTATGTCGCCGTAAGATCTACGACATAGTGTAACGATCGCTATTTAACGGTAACCGGCAATATTTTGTAAAACTTTGGAATAAAGTTCAGTGCGTAATTAAGTTAATTACGTTTTTGGTTGACGTATTGGTGTGTAAGGAAATGGGAAGATTGTTGCTGTTATTAAATGAACGCACAATAATTATACTTCAACCCACCATATTACAAAGGTTTGAGAGCGGTTTACGTATACACTGAGGTTAAAAATGATCTGTTAAGATTGTTTATCACAGCCATGCATGCGCAGTAATAGTAGTGATGACGCGTTTGTCCTTTTTATATCCTTATATCCTATAATCGTTTGATAATTGCCGTATCGTTGATTGAAATCATTGTTTCTCGTGAGACCTTCACAAGAATTAACGACTTGTGGCGACTAATAATTTCAAGGTTACTGGCCTCATCAGGTGTTAATTTTGTTGTTTTCTACACCGTGTATACTAGGGATGTACTGAGTTCCGTAACCGTAACCGAAACTATCGAATATCCGATTTACTTGTCAGTTGGAAAACATCCAATGTTTGGACTTGAAGGATACTGGAAGCTACGGTACTAAATGTGGTATTCTGTGTTAATCGTCAAGAATAGCAATATATGTAAAATTGATTTACGGGACTTAATATTGTCCTCTTTATGATCTGAGTCTCTAGCTCCGGTGGTAGTGAATCTGTACGACGAACGAATTATTCCACGTTAGGTTCTCGGTTGGGTCAGAGTTAGTCGTTTATGGTGTTTTATTTGTGTACGTCCAAGCAAACCTCGGTACAGGAAATCCTAGTGCGGAGTTAGAACTGCGCAAGCGTTTATTCCATTTCAGTAAACTGACAATAAATATATTAATTTACTATTTTTATTATTAAACATTGACGACCCTATAGCTCGGTTGATAGTGACCCTGCTTGCTGATCGAAGGGTCTCGGGTACAATTCTCGGCCGGCCAGACATTTATCTGACGGATAAATGTACATTCTCCGATCGTGAGTGTTTGTGATGTCATATTCGTGTAAGTCCATGGCACCCGCAACACAGGGAATCCTAGTACGGGGATGTGACTGTGTAAACGTTTATTTACTTATTATTGTTAATATATTTAATAAATATATACGACTGTTTACACATACTCCGTATCCTCACTGTTCTGCAGGTGGAATGGAATTCACAAATTAAAACATCACAAACAACCATAACCCGAGGACTAACATTCATCTGTCACATAAATATTGACAAGACCGGGCATCGATGCCGGGACGTTTCACGCAATAGGTAATATTTTTAATTTCATTGATTACAATATTTTCTTTTAATGAATGGCTTAAATGATAGGCTTCAGTACTTGCACTCGAGTCGGAAGACGCGTCCGTCTGTTACGCTTGCCTTACTGTTCCGGGCGGATTTTATTTCCTGAACGATGTGGACCTGTTACGTTCACGAAATGACAGGAATCGAATCGATTCGTGAATAATCTACGGGCCAAAATCTCGGAATCTGATTCTGTATGTGAAGATTTTTCTGACAGTATAGAACAGCCGAATAATTTTGTTATCTATGGTGTCGTAGTTTTGAAATGATAAATGAAAATATACAGTTGTAAACAGTATAAATGTGGCAGTACTGATTATTACAAGTAAGTACCTACGGTGTAGAATTAAATATAACGTTATTGTTTCCTAAACTTGGTAAGTACACGTGAAAAACCCACAAACAATCCATTTGATCCGTAACCTTTACGTAACGAATAGGTCGCGACTGTTGCTCCACTTGCCATTGTGTGGGGTTTCCGTGAGGGCAAGGAATTAAAACAACACAAGGAGCGTTTACTTCGCAATTGTTGCCATTACAGCAATCTTTGCACACCGTTATTAAAATAAAAGCGGCCAACGGCAACGAACAGGGCGTACAAAGCGTACACACCGCACACCGGCTCACGATTGCATATAAATGTGTGTTAGTGCATACCACTATGTACACAGTTCTAATGTTATGTAACTAAAGTTCTCTGTGATAAAAGCTAAAGAAATACAAATACATTTCCTTCATGATTACTCTCAGTTAAATACCGTTAAAAAAATTCTGTCAATACAAAGTAATAAATGTTGTATGAAGTTAGGAAGAATGTCAATTTGTCAAAAATAAAAATTTGTTTTTTTTTTGCGTTCCATACGATGCCAAAGAGTACGTTTGAAGTGGCAAATTATTCTATTTTTAAAATCGTTGAATCTATTTATCCACGTTTTATCTGTACATGAATGATTTATCGTGTAGTCATTTATCACTATCTGTAAAAAATATATAATCTGAATGATAAAACAAATACTGAATAAATTATCAGCGACTTCTCCATCTCCGTCATCAATCGGATAGTAATTAACGTTGAAGTATTTTTCCAATATTTCCTTGTTTACTCAACTCACTAATTACTGACCAATGACACATCGCCAACCTACAACTAATGCGTTCGTGCAAAGACTGAGCACACATTGTAATTGAAATAGTCTCATGAATTTTTTTTTTGAAGTTTTACGATTGTCAAGATTGGTTCAAGAATCAGTCGTGATAGTGCATTAGCCTACTGAACTTATTCACAAAGCCGACCAACAGACGACGGATTGACAGATCAATGTTGTAGCGTGTGAGGCATGGCGCGTTCCCGAAACTCCAACAGCGTTTGGGGAAGAGCGTTGAGGGTAGGCGTAATATACTCGTAAAGGAAATTGCACTACAGTCACTATAGTTGTTTATTTTGTTATTTTGTCATTATATATAGTAATAATTTGATAACCGTGCAGATAGGGCTAGACACTGTCGGCATTTGGTTCAAATTCAAAGTATCCAGTATCCATGTGTACCCATCGTACTGTGAATTATTCAAATATGCTAGAATGTCAAATGTATACCTACACAATTCTCTTTGATAGTTCAATATTTTTGTAGTTGCACGGAGTTCTTGTCTGTCTCAAAGTCATTTACAGTTTTCTTTTATTGTTAATTGGAAGATGTCATTGCGGCCCCCGTTTATAAAAAAAGCAATCTGCTGGGCGTAGAGCTCCGGCTCTGGTTCCCTGCTGCGGCAGAGGTTCGTTCTGTAAATAAATGTTTGTTATTGGATATAAGATGTTTGTTCGGCATAGTACGAACCACCCGCGACGCAGGGATCCTATTCTCAAATAACAATGGTGAAATGGAATCTCTGGCGCTGCTTTATACTAGAGATGTAATGGATATGAAACTTCGGATCTAGATATGGATATGGATATATGAATAATATTTTATTAGTTTCAGCTACGGTTACGGTTGTGAAATTATTTCGGATTATCCGATTGTTTCGGATAATTTCAGTTACGGATTTTATAAATATTAAGGACTTGGAAACAACTATATAATGTATTTACAAGGGAACAGTTGGACTTTACTACTTATGGTATTATTTGGTGTTATAAACACAGAAAAAACAATAGCCTAACAAACAAACAAATGACCTATTTTAACAATAGATTGAGAGCGATGCGACTAATGTATCGGCTTGGCCGGCGAACCTGTCATAACGTGTTGTTTCTTTAGACTGCCCTTATCCGAAATTATTCGAAACTTCTATCGGATTCGGTTACGGTTTCGGATATTCGGATAGATTTTAATTTCGGTTAAGGGTACGGAGCCTCATAACATCCCCGCGTTACACTTTGTACAATGAGTGTATTGACAGTTGAAAGTTGTAAAAATAGTTGTTGGTGTTGGGCAGGGGCGTGCGCTCCTTGTAGGCAGAAATGCAGTGCTTTACTTGCCATTCACAGATATTTTAATAAAACGTTCGTACGTTTTAGATGACTTTAATTAATAGTAAATAAATTAATAAACAAAATATAATAACTTAAAAACGCCTAATATTTTATCAATAGCATCTATTTGCAAGCATATGTTTGCCAGGCGTTTGGCGACAAGCAAGCGGCGCTGCAAAATAATGTACCTAATCAACCGACTCCTGCCGTCGCGTCCCGCAGGAGATTTGTTCGCATGTGTGTAGTAATTTTGGTGTTCGTGCACAGTTCGCAAACGCACACACCCATGAATATCGAAAGCCGCGACTCCAGCGGCAGGCTACGGAAGTTCGGTAGTTGTCGGGAGTAATCGGAAATGTTCGTTGCCTATAATCCGAGTAATAATAATAGACGGAAATTAACATTGTGCATTTTTGTTTAGTAAGGTTTTATTTGTTTAAATAGCAGAAATGTTTTGTGTTTCGCAGGGGCCATTTTACTTTTTTCATTTGATAAACATTGTTTACTATTTGGTTTGCGCCAGTATAATTAAAATTTTTCTTAAAGATTTTTCATTTCAACATTTGAAAGTGTGCACATTTAACAGTTTATTACTGAGTTTCTATAATAATTGTAGTGATTTGCTTTTACTAGTGCGTTTGTTGATTTTTTTTAATGTTATTTGATTGTGAGGTTTGTGTTGAAAATGTGTGTTTATTAAAAATTTAAAATAACAAATTCTCACAGTTGTCATTCAGTGAAAAGATTCAAATTGTGTCTAAAGGTAGGTGTGTACCCGAGTTACAACAATTAAACCAGCAAAAAGGGAATGTAACTCGAAAGTTTCATGTTAAAAATTATGAAACGTATAACTGGCTGTGTGGTTGTGTACATACGATTAAATTATATTGTTTTCCTTGCATATTGTTTAGTAATTCTAGTACAGTGTGGACTGATTCGGGATATTCAGATTTAAATAATTTCTATTCCGCGGCAAAGAAGCATGACCATACAGAAAAATATCTGGAGGCCTGCTTAAAATTAAATACTTTTGGTCAAGTGGCCGGAACCTTGAACATGTGAACATTGAAGCTGACTGGGTGAGTAGTCATAATATTTTAGCTTATTATTTTACTTATTAGAATTTCTTCCGCCGCGACGATCGATCGCTGTTTTGTCTGCGTTGCCGTAGAAGATGTACATGAATAGTAGTACATCTAAGACTTGTTCTGTTGGCATGGTTTCCGACTTAGAGATCCGTCGCATGGTTGTGGCTATGCTAAAAATCTATAAAAGAAAAAGTTTTTGTGACCGAGTACTCCGCCGCATACTCAGTGTCATAATCCTGTGCACGCCACTGGTGTTAGGTAGTAAAATATTGTGTTAATTTTGTACGTCGTTGAGATGATACGTGTGCGAATTATAGAAGAATCTCGTTTTGATCAAACCACTGTACTTAACTTACAGTATTATGAACTGTAACATACATTACAATATCATAACATGTATTGCAATAATGCATTACAGTCGTGTTTCTGTAGTGCCCACTTACGCTGACAACATGCAAACAGATCGATAGACTGTGGTTTAACACAGTACAAATGTAAAGTTTCAAGTGTAATGATTACATTATATATTGTTTGCTTCATTCAACGGTGAGGCCGTGTTTTGATCTGATACGGTTACATCTTTAAAGGTTACGCTCGACTAGATTTATCAGTTAATAATATTTACGTAGGATCATCCCAGATTAACATTACCTACCGCTTAGGGATTACATTATCATACCAAGCGAAATGTGAGACGGCTCTCGTGAGATTGATACATCAGTAGGAAAGGTTTATCTTTGAGTCATGTGACGTGACGTTATGAAGTTGTTTTTTATTTCAATACAGCCTACGTAGTATAAAATAAATTCTCTGTCTGTTTGTATTTACGTAACATCTTGTTAGAGTCACTTAATCTGAATATAAAAATGTAACAACCTCACATTTCTTTATTTGCAGTATGATGGACCGAATGTGGGGGGACTCCCCAAAACATGAACACGAGAAAAATCCACTCAGTAGCAAAATATCTTGTAGAGTTTATTATTCAAAATCATGTCCTCTAAATTGCAGTGCTAATTGAATGCAAAAATTTTGAAATCGCGGCGCCACGAGAAATATTACTTCCATAATATGAGACTTTATAGAAAGTACACGAAAACAGCAAATGGAAGGAAGCTAAAGTAAAAAGTTGTTTTTTTTAAAGAGTATTACATAAAGTTTATATCGATATACGAAAGTAAATTGTTCCATTCTTCACAGTTAAAATAGCAAAAGCAAATATTTAAGTATTGTAAAAACGGCAAGTATATGTGTTGTGGCACCACAGGGCATTACACAGATAAATCTGTTCGACATAAAACAATTGCAATAAAAATAAAATAAAAAATAAACGTCCACACACTCACACCCCCGCACTAGGATTCCCTGTGTTGCGGGTGGCATGGACATACACAATTATCACATCACAAACACCCATGACCCGAGAACAACCGTTTATCTGTCACATAAATATCTGCCCCGGCCGGGAATCGAACCCGGGACCCCACGCTCCGCAGGCAGGGTCACTACCAACTGGGCTACAAAGTACCGTTCAAACGCTCTAACGAAACGGTCATGCCGTTGTGCGTAACGCATAAAAACGAATTAGGGACGTGAATTTATAATATGTATTCGATTACCCGAATATCGATTGAAGGTATGTTATTATTTCAGGTTCAACTTAATCGCCTTAGATCATCACCTCGGGCCGCACGCAGTGACTGTATTTCGTTTGATGACTTCATTGTCCATTTCCAACAAAAAGCTATTTAATGGTACGGTGCAAGCGAGATCGCGCGGGTGGTCTATATAATTACGGCTGTTACGAGTATTGCTTTCTCTCTCACACGTGATGCCATGTGTGGGTCAGCTATATTAATTGTAAAAAACAATATATCAGTGTTATTGTTGTAGTTCGTTAAGTTTTAATTGCATTTGTTGCGTCTGGCGGACGCTGCATGTTATCGTTGTGGCTACCATAGGACTGGCGGTCAAATGTAAAGAAAAATTTACTTGATTACTATGAAGAGTTATCACACCGGTGTTAGATAGAACAGGTTACGTAATTGTATGTATTGAAATAGAATAGAACGTATAGACGAGGTTATAGGATTTTTTTTCGGTTGACAAATTTTGTACATTGTCGGGATTTACGGTTTCCTTTATTTTTATAGCTCTTTATTAAAATTAACGGAGTACTACACCTCTACACTGCAACGATGGGTACACGCGCCTGTGTAACACGCGATAAGTAGCAGGATACTATGAGTTTTTAGAGGTTGATCCGGCTGAATGCTAATTGTTAGTGATATACATATATGTATCTGTCGATTCAACTCATGGAGGATCTAATGACTCACCAGCACGTCACACGAAGGCCTTAGTACTAGGTAACAAACAAATGTAAGCATCGCGACCGAGAATCGAACTCTTGGCCCGACAGAAAAATCACAATTTTATCAAAGGAATTATTTCGTTGTGTGTCTCAAATTGTCACGTGACACGTATCAGGTAACTAAATCGATTTCACAAATGAGAATGGAACTAATTTCTTTATTACGGGATCACGTCCCGAAAGCTATTGTTTGTTGTAGATTTTATCGATTATTTTTATCCGCGGAGAGATAGTCGATTACTTCGAATAACATAATTATATCGATGTTATGGTTGTGATATATTGTTAAAAAAAGAACTTTACTCGTAGTAATAATGAAGAAAATTAAGATTCCTTTCTCATTTTATGTAGTGTAAGTAAATGTGTAAAGAGTTATATTATATACATACAAAATATAATATATCTAAATTATTATTAATTTAAAATGAATAGAATTTAAAATCATTGTAAAGCTTTATTACAATTTATTGCGTGGTAAATACGAGATGAAACATAGTAGAAAATGTCAAGTTTGTTTTACACAATTTACAGATTATTTATCATATCCACGTGAAATTAGTATGCGTCTATACGTCCCAGCCATCCAAATTGGTATGGAATATCAAATTTCTTAAACCTACATCAAAAGCTAATTAAGCCAAGTATGCACCTACCGTGAAATTGAAGCTTAAATTGAATACTACATTTGAACACACACTTAAACCTGTGCTCGTAGTGATAAAATTTATCACAAATTGGCGGTTCATAGACAAAAGCGGTAATTATTAACGGTTGCTGGAAACCCACCCTAACCGAGGACGTTTCCTTTAGAATTCGGAGCCACTGCGGAGGCGAGAAGCGCGAGAAAGGGTGCTCGAGTGGTGCGAAACATCGCAGACTGGGGGAGCGAGGGGGTTGTTATTCGATAGCTAATTCTCTACAAATATGCATTGTAACTGGAACGGATAATGACGTTTTCCGTTTATGAAACAATATTTAGAACAATCATGACACGTTAATATCCCTTAGCTTTCAAATCTCACCGACTGAAAGACCTACATTAAATAGGTAATAAGGATCGACATAAACGAAAACTGATTTTGGGGTCGAACAGGTCTAAAATTCGAGCCCTATTTAATGAACACAAGTTCTAATTTGACACTTTCAAAATACTGTATAAGATGTATTACGTATTTTGTTTTTTTTTTTTTTTGCTTTTACAAGTTAGTGCGTTCAACATCTTAGACTTCATCACCGCTTACCATCAGGTGGGATCAGATGGGAGTTTGTGAAGCATTAACTTATTGTATTAAAAAAAATCATAAATAGGATTTTTAAAACAATTCGCCTCTTGGGGGTCTGAGGTATCACTTCATTTCGGAAAAGGAGTCTCACGCCCAAACTACATATTTTATAGTTTGTTTTATATTCCATACCATATAGACCAATATTATATCAAAATAAATTTTTACTTGCCGTACTAGCCCTAAGTATACTAATATATACACCTGATATTTGTATGTGGGCGCGTGTGTAAAGTTCGTTAGTTGGAATAATTGGATTAGATACAGAATTTATTATTTCTACTTTTACACGTTTCTCACCCGTTAGGTTGGGAAGTAATAGACAGAAATGTATAGTCGTAGGGTCGACAAACAAAGTGAACA
The DNA here is from genome assembly GCA_003671415.1 of Megathymus violae. NCBI lineage: Eukaryota > Metazoa > Arthropoda > Insecta > Lepidoptera > Hesperiidae > Megathymus > Megathymus violae. Next base: position 1,408,363 of record PDGT01000077.1, read on the forward strand.
GGGAGCTGGATGATAAATACTCACTGCCGACCATGGACAATGGTAACATCAAAGACTCCACCGAGGGTTAAGGAAGCATAACTCAGCAAGTTCAACCATCACACAAACAATACTGAACGAATTTTGACGCTGTTATTAAATCTGTGACGACCTTGTAACCCAGTTCGTAGTGAATGTCTACCAAACGACACGTCCATGGTTCGATCTCGGCCGGGGCAGACATGTCTGTGACAGACAAATGTTTGTTCTCGAGTCATGGGTGTTGTCATATATGTGTACGTCCGTAGTGGGTATGGATGTTGCGGATGTTTTCAACACAAGGAGTCCTACTGCGGGGGTATGTACATGTGTGTGAACGTTTATTTATTATTAATCTCATATCTTACATCAATATAAATGAATCAAAATCCATTGAATGGGTCCGAAATGATCTTAAACTCGCATCGCATCATTCTCGCATACAGTAGGAAGACTGTGGTCCGAAAATTACTAAATTCTTAGCAACAGACTCGCGCACGAAATCCATCTAAGCGTAACAAACGTATTTTCTTGCCTATCGTGGTTCGGTTTGACGGTTCATCATATTTATACTGTTTAGTATAGATTATACAACAATATACGATCACGCAACTTGCTTGAATTATTTATGTTACTATCACCTGCCTTTTCGTTTAACACTTGGAGAAACTGGAATTATAACAAGGTAATGTTAATACGCTATTATTATTTTTATGTGAATAGCCTCGTGAATCTTTATTTATCCACTGCTGGACATTGTCTTTTATCAAGGTATAACACAGAACATGGTTCTATGCCGACACTTCAACAACAAGTTTTCATAAAATTGTCGGTACATCGGCCCGAAGGGCGGACCTCAGTACTCATGCCGGTTTGTGGTTTCTTTTCGAGTTTTAGTATCCACACCATTGGTTCTTTTACGGATGCAACCCTCTATACTTGCTCGTTGTTTGCGCCATGTCAAATAATTTAATTATTTGTCGAGCCAGCTTGATTGGAATCTTATCCCGTAAAGAAGTACCTAGTACATACAACACATTCCATAGTCCATCCACTGAGCTACCTCTAGTTTTGTGGACTGTTGCAAACATCAAAGCCCATGTTTATCCAATGTCGTAATCATACGCTTTGGTTATTAAATTTAACTGAATATTGATTATACTGCAATACATTTATATCGGGTTTTTATTGATAATGTTTGGTAGGTAATAAGTATTTGTTACTTATTGTAGTTATAAATAGTGTCGTAATGTGGTCAAACATCGCAAATGAAGTAACACACACGTACATCACAATTTGAACAATTGTTTATTTTTTTTTTAATTTCACGAGTAACACAACTGTGGCTGAATAGTTAAGGATCCTTTGCCTTTTTAAAAACGTTTTCGACACATACGTTTCCCGCCACGTGTTTTAATTTTCGAACGTAGCCCACGTTGTTTGTTTTTTCTGTGTCACTCTTTACAAGCGCCGCTCGAAAAATAATAAAAGAGTCGTTAAAATTTGGTGAAGACCGATGTTATCTCGTCTGTGGTATCTCGCACATTAAGGAGGCGAAAATGTTAAGTTATGTTTTACGTAATGCTAATTGAATTGTCTTGTTCTTTGTTGACTCAGTATTTTTTTTTCGTAATAAAGATGCGGTCAATGGATTAGTTGTTGGTTAATTCGTGAGCTCGGCATTTATTATTAAATCATATTGATTCACTACTGTAAATAGGACTTTCTGGAGCGTGATATCACTTTGCTGCTGGTGTCACGCAGTCATTACTAACCTTACAGGATCAACCATCAACATTAATTCAATCATTCAACCATCGGATAATTCGAAATAATTTCCAATCCGTAACCGTAACTGAAACCGGTACAATATTCTGCTTTTCTATTTTTCTTTCTATATCCTGATCCGAAATGTCATATCCATACATCCCTAATCTACAGTTGCCCCGGCTGCCATAGTATATTTGTGTAACACCGCCCGCCGCACCGGCCGGCCGGCGTGAGCGGCCTTGCGCGTCATCTACCGGTCGTGCATCGCGGAACTTCAACATATATTTACTGAGATATGCATCGTTATTACACAGGCCGCCGGTGTAAATAAATTTAAAGTAACGGTATTGTCGATAATGGATAATGAAGAGTGTAAATAGGTCATCGTTATCGAATTACTGAATCATTGAACTTTGCAACAATCCGAGAACATCCTGTTTGATAGTATATGTATACGGTAATCTAAGTTAATATACAGGGAGAGTGCGAATTTTGCGCTATACTAGTATTATAAAGAGAGAATGCATTTTTTTTTAATGTGAATTACTACCAAGGAGGCCGGCTTCTATCGCCTCTTACGACACCCTGTTCTGCCAGCGTGGGTTTGGGGGCATATTCTAGACCACACAATTCGATCGACGGCGAATTTTGTGAGCTTTGTGTATATGCGGAAAGTAATCTCTGGAAATACAGCACCAATTTGAAAAAGTGTTTTACCGTTTTAAAAGTACATTATTATGAGGGGGACATAGGCATAGGACACATCAAGTGTATATGTATAATAATTAATTGTCGAAACCGAACGAAGTTGGTACGGACCGCTAGTAGTATATAAAATGTATGTTTCTTGTGTGAACGAGAGGGAAGTGTAATGCATGTCTTATTGTACATACCATCATACGATGCACGAGGATTATTGTAAAATACATGTACTGATTTAATAACAATGGATTTCCGCAATGTAATGTCTGATGCTATTAACCATTTAAAATACCTACATGATTCAACGCGATTAATCAGAGGAAGGAGGAGTTTCTTTCACCGTATCTTCTCCTCGATGTTAAAACCCCTTTTCGAAACGCTAGTAGCAGCAGAGGCAAAAAATGATGTGCGTAAACGTATATACAAAATATTTGATATAATAAATGAAATTAAATATTAATTTCAATACATAATGAATATAATTTTGAGAAAAATAAGATAATGTTGAGCTAGTTTTCAGTGAAATATCCTTTACGTGTTACATTTTGTAAGCTTAATTACTTATAATTATAACGTACAGTGTTATATGACAACGAATATTTGTTTTTTTTTTTGCTATAACTCTAAAATAATATATAATTAAATTAAATAATAAAATAAAATTTGAGTTTTATGCTATAACTCTAAACTGCTATACTGTTAATAATAGGTACATCTTTTCCCTTTATCATAACCCTCATATTATTTCTCTTATTTTATGACCTCATAATTTAGAAAGTAGAAGTTAATTCTTCGTAACATAACGAAAAAAAAAACGATCCATTTTTTTGTCGCGTGAACCGCACAACGATAATATTTAAATGCAGGTTATTGTAATCCTTTATCGTACGTAGGCGGCCCCGTCTGCCCGCTTGCCAGCTGTACATAAAAACAATCTTAATATAGCTTTTAAAAATAAGTCTTAAAAGATAACGTTATATTTAGTTATTGCGTCTTTAAAAAAATTAACATTGACGCAAGTTTGGACATTTTAACAACGTGAAATAGCTTAGAGAAATCACGTTATTGCATTATTCAGAATCGATGCTCCATTTGAGTTAAATTTATGTCACACGCACATTATATTCATTAACGATTCTTATGTGGTCATGGAAGAAAGACCCTTATAATTTGGCTCAGTTCGTCTGGCCACCTGTATGTACCGTTGATGTCTCATGGAAGAAAGTCCTTATAATTTAGCTCAGTTCGTCTGGCCACCTGTATGTACCGTTGATGTCCAAGTTAGCGAATATTTTATCGAATTATGAGGTATTTTTACATACGAAAAAATTCACCAAAAGACTGATATCACAGACAATAGAACCCCAGCAAGCGACAAGAGCTATCCATATACCTTCTGCAAGGAGCCGCGTAACACGACCAGTCTAAAGCTTTCCACTGACAAAGACTCATTGCCATTGTATTGTAGTTCGCGTCTTTTATATTACAGCTCACTTAGATTAATTCTACCATACTTTCATTGTATTTTATCCATTGCGTTACAACAGAAGTGGAATTTTATAATTATAGAGCTTATACTTGTAATGAGAGAAATACTTCAATACAATACTCAGCACGGTAATCTCGCAGTTATTATATCAAGTGTTAAATTTATTAGAAGTAAAACTAGCGTTTAAGTTAAATCTTCCTCAGATTCTTCCGTAAAGTTTGCGTATACATATTATACATTCACGTTTTTGTGAACACCATTATTAACTTCTTTATTGTCTCCTCAAGTTCAATAAAGTGGCCGCGCAACTTCCTACTTTTTGCAAATAAAATTTAATTATTCATTTTATATTTCAGGCCTATTGGTCTGTTGAATGTTTTCAGGTAGAAACAATATAGCTTAGCAGGGGTTCGACGGAGTGCTCGGAAAATAAGAAGACTTTTAAATTTATGTATTTATGTTTACTGAACTAGATTGTGCCTAAGATCTTTATTATTAATCATAAAGAATTTTACAATTCACTAACTGAGAATCTTTTAGATGATAATCTTATTATATTCTAGTAAACCGCCCTCGCTTCGCTTCAGAAAAACTACGCATTACGCTGAGAAATATCACTTGCATTGTTAGTATTATTATTTATTATTATTATTAGTACTGGCTTTTGCTCTTTACAACTTTTTTATTCGTGGACGGATTGCAATGGAACGACTTCAAATATTAAGTGACGCTTACTGCAATACATTAATGAAAACTGTAACGAACAAAGTTAGAAATTACAATATTATTTATAACATTTGTATATTTGTATGACTTGCAATGAAACAAACTTTAGATATGAAGTTATGCCTACTGCAATACACGTTAGTGAAAATAAGAACGAAACCGGTTAAGGCGTTTCTGAGATTAGCGCGAACAAACGCACATACAAACAGACAAAAATCCTAACAACTATTGTTTTGGCTTCTATTACATTAATAAAAGCCCCTAATAGAAGTTTTTCTCTTATATCCTTAAAGTACATGAATCAATCAGTTAGAATTTTACTTTATGTATTGATAAGGATAGTAAATCTTACGAATATCATAAACATTTTAAATGATTTAAAAATTATTTTATCATAGAAAGGGTGTACAAGGGACACGCTAAAGATATCTGCACCTAGATATATTTAGTTATGTGTAGCTATAACTTCAGTTATATAAAAATATTACAATTTCAAAACGTGAATTACAGGACGTCCTACGGCTTGTTTAACCTTTCTTGGGCCGAGCGTTTATTTTACTAACATCATGCGAAGATTAAAGCGAGATCGAGGGATACAAAAATAAAATATATCTGAAACGTTCAGTAAATCATAGAAAGTTATTTTTCTAAGAGCGTGTTACACGTTCCGATCAGAACAGATCCGATCCGTTTTTTATTCCGTAGCTACCCGATACGTAGATTAAACTTGAAAGAAGCTAACTGCTCTCTACAAGTGGAAGAGTGTCACAAAGTTGTCGGATACGTATTTCGTAAATATATAATATGAAAAAACTGTATTGCACATTATTAATACTTGATTTGCAATAGTAATTCCATTGGCCTTATAAAAGCTTAGTTTCAGTTTGGTAGACGATATACTGACTTAAACGTCTCTTATACTTTCCTTTTTATTATTATCGTCGTCATATGACTTAACCTTACAAATATACGAGCATTTTCTAGAGGTATAATTAAAATAATTCCAATTAATGATATGCAAGAGCGGGACTCGTTACCACGGTCAGCAATATTGCCGAAAAGGTGGATCCCAATCATTTTATTGCTACCATATAATCTGGACCAATTTTTTATTTTTTAAATACAAACATTCTACGAATTTATCGTATTTCAAAAACTATAGTAGAATATATTTATTGTTCCAAATTACTGCAACGTCTATACCTGTGAGTTTCTGTATCTCGGAAGGTAATCTTCGAAACCACTGCACCTTCTTGAATAACTCTTTTACCATTTGGAAGATACATGATCCCGGATGGACATAGGCTATATGTTATGTCTATGTGTATATATTTGTGCATAATTGTTTAACAACCAAGTCGGGGCGGGCCGGTAGTCTGTTATAAAAAGAGTGATAAGCAAGTACACAAATATATCAAGGTAAAAGTTTCGCGTCCGAAACGGATTGGGTAATGTAAAGCCCTCGCAACTCGCACAGTTGGTTAGTTTATCTGGCCCGAGACAGTTGCCGGTGGTGCGTGTTTACGTTCGTGGAACTCATTCAAAACATCGTCAAGGCAATCGTTTGGCTCATAGGTTACACGCAGTACATATTTTTAAATAGCCGCCGTAGCGATAGCCGGAATTGGAAAACTCAAGGGTTCACCCGCACACGTATCTGTAATCGTACATCCGAGATGGATTGATTAAAATATGCATGACACTGAGTGGGGTAACCGATGAATTGACAAATCATAGAGTACAGACGAAGGATAAGATGAGGATTGACTTTCGTGTTGGGATACGGGCCGGAAATTATGAGGATGCAAGCCAGTAAATAAGGCATGCTCATGTACAATTTAGACTTAGATAACTGTAAATTACGCTTGAAATAGAGCTATATGCCAAATTAAAATGTATGTTACAATTAATAGTGAATCAAACGACGAACAGATTCAACTGACTTGGAAGAATACCGAGATGGCACCGAGATAAATGAATGTTGCTCTCGAGACAGTCAGAAACTCAAAGTTACCATAGTCATATTATACCCTGATGTGGAACGTAACGGAGCGGTCACGATATATTACTGAGACCCGAGTACTTAGCTCAAACACCACTTGAGTAAGTTTACAAACTTGACGACCCCATAGCCCAGTTGGTAGTGAACCTGCCTGCCGAGTGAGGGGTCCCGGGTTCGATTCCCGGCCGGGGCAGACATTTATGTGACAGATAAATATTTGTTCTCGGGTCATGCGTGTTTGTGATGTCATATATGTGTATGTCCACGTCACCCGCGACACAGGGAATCCTAATGCGGGGGTGTGAGTGTGTCAACGTTTATTATTATTATATCAACTATAGGTAAAACAGAAGCTGTCATAATTTCCAAGAGCATAGCTGACATTGACATGACACAGGTTTAGTTAATTTACACATAAATCGATCCGCCAGACGCTAAGCCCTCCTTAACGCGAATCCTCGCGCCTCCCCGCCGCTCGACGGTCGACGCACTACAGCGCAGTATGATTGCATGGCAACATTAAAATATCAAAAGCTGCGGCGACAACTCGCGCGCCGTCAATAGCCACCCCTGGCACGGGGATGTTGGCGTTGATTGTGACGTATGCTCCGAGTGGGGAACTGAAGCGTTTTAGCTACGGTTCGTTATTTCGTTTTTATTATGAATTACAATTATAAATGTTCTATTCATATCATAAGTTCATTATATACATTGATTGAAACTTTTTATTACATATAACTTTAAATTTACATAAACGCATACAATATTAATTTTATTTGTAACGGGTATTCACGATTTTTGTATTCTATATCGATATTTTCTGTATTCTCAAAATTCCGGGATTCCATAAGATCACTAGATGACTATGTAATTGGGTCGAAATATCTATATAAGATATAAAAATCGCGACTGATTAAATTTCATCACATATATCCATCATAAATCAGCCTGTCCGGGTTTTAGATCGCATTAACGGCTTATGTTTATCTTGAAACCCACGATGCCGCGGTGAGACAACACTGAGAAAGTATGTACCTACTGAAACGTTTTATCACAATACGGCATATACATTGAATTAGACAATAACAAAAATTAAGATATAAGAAATTCTATACATATACATATATACTGCTTATGCCTAAAACATATACATTCCAATGTACTCATATTTATTATTAATCATTAAAATATAAGTAACCTTGTCACTTCGACCACACTATTAATTTATATTGACCCCGCTGCAATTCGTTACGCAGAACATTGCGCTCTATGTGCCCGCTGCACAGTACATATTGGCGAGGCACTAGCCCTCGGGTAAATATTAATCCCGCCGTATCCCGCATCGGCCGTAGGAAGCACGGCTGGACGGGACGCAATAACGTGCGTTCGTCAATAGAATTAAAGTTTATTAAGATGTTATTGTTGTTCATACAGTAATTTAAAATTAAAATATTGAACGCTCTATCAAATACAGACGAGGAGAGAGACTTTTGTTATATATACATATTAATAAAATTCTAACTGATCGCTTTCTGTACATGAACGATATATGAGAAAAAACATGATTACCGGCCTTTATTAACGCAATAGAACACAAAACACGTCAATCGTCGCGTTAATCTCAGAAACGGCTTAACGGATTTCATTGTGGTCTTCGCTAATGTATTGCAGTAAACATCGCTTAATACTAAAAATTTGTTTTATTGCAATCCGTCCATAAATAAAAAAGTTATAAATTAATGTTGTTATTTGTAATTCAGAGGTCCATTCAAAGAAGAATAGAAAAACCCAGTCTTAAAACAATGCCATTACTATTTCTAGGTGTAAGGCGTATTTGTTCTGCGAAGCGAAGCGATTTGCCAGTCTATGAATATAACTGTAACGATCGATTATAACTCTTAATAATTAACAGAGAAATGGATATGGCACGTAGTTTAACTGATGATTCCTTGAAGTAATTACAGCGGGTAGAATTTGTAAAGTCCATTAAATAGTTAAATGTATTATTTATATTTTAAAATCCAGTTACTCGTAATTCTTAAATCGTATTACGTTGAGACCGTTAAAATTAAAATTTCCGATTGACATTTTACGATCATTCAAAATCGATTCCAAACTTCAAATTAATTTCAATTCAAGTTTGTTAATTTTAAAGCGCCGATTGTATTCCAATGATTTATTGGACTATGTTTTTCTGTAAACTGAATTCAGTCTACAGGGTAGATGTTAATTTACATAGTGCTGGAATAAACGTAAGTAGGTATTAACATAAAAAAGATACCTAATGTTGCTTTTGGTACAGTCGTGATTTTTTAAATTCAGTTTATATTAATAAGCGTCACGTGTTATAGTTAAGTACGCACAAATTATCCATACCTTTTATAGGTATGTTGCCACTCAGCCCATAACCAATACGCACTGAAACACTTCGCATAATTCGTTTTTCTTACGCACAAATCTGTCCCCATACAGTACCTATAACATTACGATATAAAATACGATAATTAAGTGAACTTATATTCTGACATTTGCAATTCTTAATTTCTGTTCATTTGTCGCTAAGCTTGAATTCTATAGTATCTTTGAATTCAACCATTCATTATATTGGCGAGGCGTGCTTTCCAGCCCTCTGGAACACCCCTGTTGGTGCGTTTCCCCCTGTCTTATTGAATTACTGTTGACAGGCTACGGTTCCAAAGTCTACTCACTGCGGTGCGGAACTCTTCAAAATTTTAGATTATTCGAACGCAATGAATTTTGGCAATAAAGTATTTTGTAGAGCCTGCCATCGCCAGTTTAAATGATTACTCGCATTGCTTAAGATTGTCGCAAATGAGGTTATCGTTTGAGGGCAACTAAATTTAGTCTATAAAATGTTACTAGTGCTCGGCTAGTGGTTGAAACTCAACCACAATCATAAAACAAAGTTCTGTTAACTTTTTGTTTTGATAATCGACTTCAAAAATGGAAGAGGTCCTTAATTCGTTTGTTTTTTTTTATGTTTGTTACCTCAGAACTCCGTCATGTCATATATTAACCGATTAGTACAATTCTTTTTTGTTTGAGGGTGTTTCCTATTTGGTCTCACTTAAATTTGAAAAATAAATACCATCCCTACGGGTGAAATATAAGATGAAACCAAGAAATTCATCTTCTTCAAATTGAGGTCGTTTAATTATTTGTAAAAATGCTTACTTGTCGGTAATACTTAAACTTAAGCTCGTCAATGGCTACCAATCTTATCTAAAATAATGAAATCGTTCGAGAAACTTTTTTTGTGTTAATAGCGGACAAACGCGCAGTGACAAAACGACAATGGGCGCCGTCGCCCATGGACATCAACAAGACCAAAGGTATCACTAATGCGTTGTCGGCCAGGAAATGAGAAGAAGGTAAGAAATAAAATACTGGCTCTCAAGCCCCCAGCCCCAACACGACGAGTCGTTTGACGGCTGACTCAAGCGGGCGGGTAGTAGCTAGCCAGGCAGGCTTCACGGAAAGATAATATACCAGTAATAACATTAATGACTTAATAATAATACTGATAATATAATCCATACGCGAAACTTAATATAATATAATCATTACTGAGTTTTCTCTTTCTCTATTTAATAGATCCACGTGTATTAGTTATGATCTTAAAGACTATGATGAAATCCATCCCTTGCACATGTGACGGCAACATCGTTTATCCTGGTGTTGTGAATTATTCTGATCGTCTTTTATTGTAAATTGGTGTCGATATCTAGCCGTGCAAAGGTTATCTATTTGCGCCGCGCAGACATTGAGATCAAGTAACATTACAAGTTAATCACAAACAACACATTCATATAAAATCTTGTAAAAACAAGCTCATTTATCAATTACTGAGCATAAACAGTTTGATAACATTTCGTTTATGTTGAAATTACTTTACTATATTACTTTGTTCACAAAATTGTATTATTTCTTATTGTTTAGTAGGATAATTTATAGATAAACACTTTTATGTGTAGGTACTATTTACTTTTAAACATTAAAATTAATTGAGAAATGTAAATAATTTCAATTCGCCTAGAAATGTAGTATCTATACCTCAACAAACATCTAAAACCTAAATAGGATGTTATTTTGCTTATTTGTGCCGTCGCCATGGCCATCATCTGAGTACATTTCGAATCAGCTTTATGATATCATTTGATGGCGCTGCCATCAAAGTTATTATATGTCAAATATTAGCTCAATCGGATGCCACTAAGTGCAAAAATTTATTCCAGTAATTAAAATGGAGTGGTAATAAAATCCACAATAATGAATAATATTGTGTAAATGCGCATCTTGTTCGCCTGACCCGGTAACATTTGTCTTCAGTGCATCCCGCGTAATATTGACAAGACGGTAGTCAGACGAGGCCACGCCGCCCGGCCGGCACGAAGGGTTCCCGGCCGGGGGTCGTGCACCCCGTCGCCCTTATTGCATTACCGCAGGCGACAGCATCGGGAACCCGTGCTACGGATGTTTGCGTTCAGCTTGGTTCTTCGTATCTACTATTATTATTTTCCATTTACATTGAGAATGCAAGACACGATTCGTTTACGGTACTCCTACGTTTGCCGATTTTAAAGACGTTACCAATTTTTAACTGAGCAATCTGTTTGTTCCAGACGCAGGCGAGCTATGTTCGAATAAAGGATGTTGCGGGCCCAACGCACGCAGCCAGCTGACCCAGCAGGCGCGGTCGCAGCTGGAGAGCGCACTACGGAGCGAGCTCAGCAAGCTGGCAGACATACTGGCTAACAGGGCCAAGAGATTTGATGGTAAGTCTTAAGAGCAAGTAAGCGGAGTGTTTGAACAATGTTGGGAGGTTTAAACGCGTTGAGTAGTAAATATTAGTTTGCTATATGTACGTGTCATTAGATGTGCACTTGTAGGATTTTTTTACTGTGCTGCAATGTGAACTTCCATTTCCACATTAGGACTAGGTTAATTCTAATCGAACAGATATAAAACTTACTTCAAATGGGACTCGGGCTGTAGTTAAGGACGGTAACTTCATAAATCTTTGAGATATCGAGATGAAACACAGCCTTAATGCTAAGTTAAGGAACCCACCAAGATATCTGAACATTTTATCTACATATGTCCGTTCAATAGTTTCGGGGGAAAATCTGAACAAAATACGCAAACAGACAATAATTCTGATAACTATTGATTTTGTTCAGATATAGCATAACATATTCTTCGTTTCAGTTACAGACGATTTTTGTAGGGATAATAATACATTTAAGAGGCGTTCCATACGAATTGGGACAAATCGGTGGTTGTAACATTTTTTTATTATTTTATTTCGAACCAGATGATCGATGAGACCATGTTTTAAGTTACGTGTGATGATTTGTTAAATCTATAAAGTACGCATTAAAACGTTCGTGCGTGTGCATGTGTTAGTGTACAATAACGAATCTGACGTTATTTCGTAATCTGATAGCGATGTGTGCGAATCTGGACGAAGCGACAAGTGCTTCTATAAATACTGAAGACCTCACTGGTTATCGAGACAACTGCACTTTCCTCGTCTGCGGTGGTCATGTTTTTATGGGAATTTTTAATAACAACAAGGAAAATGGAATACGAGTAGGTACAATATTATTTTATTCTTCATGTCATTTCGTTTCGTACATGAGTATTAATCCTTGTGTAGTTGTTACGCATTTACCGTTCTAAGAATATGCGTTTATAAAGCTTTAATTTTTTAAGGTGTTTATTTTAAAATTTTAGGAGTTGAAGAATAAACTTATTCTTTCTTCGTTATTTTGTTACTGAACCTCGCTTATTAGGCAAAAAACTCCTCATTCTTTATTTACTTTCACCAAAGCACTCAGACCTAATTTAAAATTAAGATTTTTCTATTTTTTATTCGGTTTACACTACTTATGTGAACTACAGGAAAAAAATAATTTTATACCATTAAATTTCTTTATCATCCCAAAGTGTAAGTTGTACATTAATTAGTGAATTATGTTCTTTCGTTCTCTATCATCATCATCATCCATCCATCAGCCTTTGGAGGTCCACTGCTGGACATAGGCCTCCCCTAACTTGCGCCACTCTGACCGGTCCTGTGCCTTCTGAATCCAGCGGATGCCCGCTGTCTTCTTTAGGTCGTCAGTCCACCTGGTCGTTTTTCGTTCTCTATTAATGATCATTTAATCAACCATATTTTTGAAAATTTCTCGAACAGCAACATAAAAAAATTATTAACCAAAATCCCCGTTTCTTTTTTTACCGACAACGAGTCGGTGATATATGTACTTGGTGTAGTGGATAGTCATAGGAGGAGGCGACCATTCACTATGATACCGTTTGTTGAGTGTTGAAGTAAAAAAATTAAAATATTTCGTCGCAAAACCAAAGCTTTAGTGTAATATTATAACAAATATACACAACGGTAATTATCGAGCTGTTATTCTAAAAACAAAAGTGACTGTTCAGTGTTCAGTGTTCTGACTGCTCGTACGTGGGTTGTGAAGTTATACTGACTCAACAAGACAAACGATGTATGTACTCATTATTCGATTTACATCGGGTATTTCAGGCGATGTTACACGTCCCGAAAACTCGACGTGACACCAAACGTGATTACAATGCCATCACTCAATGTCAGACTTAGCACTGCATAGGTGACTGGTTACAACATATCTGAAGTCATGTCGCTGTTGTCACGTCACCTCTGCTCTCCCCAAAGTTCTGGTACAGTCCCGATTAACAAGCACACCATGCGCACAAATTCGAAATGTTAGTTAAGGATACATTACTGAATTATATACCATTTAAATGGAAAACTGAAACTCAAATATTATAAGCTGTGCATGGTGTTATGGTGTGTACAATGGCCCTTTGATAAATAGCTTATTGTTTTTGGGGAGCAAGGCCTCGAATCCAAACCAACATCGGCTTCGTACCCTCCAGCTGAACAATGACTGAAGCAGTGGCGCCAGGGTGCTACAGGATAATAGGAAGGATTATTTTCAGAGGTCGCTGGGCCCTTTTGCATACAGTTTAACGTCGACATTATTCTTGCATGACAGTAGGATTCTTTAGTATCGTGACTAACTACCATCCATGTTCTAATGTCAATTGTGAAATGCTTTCAACGTGTTTTGATTGCAATCAATTGACCGGTGGATTTTTCACTCTCTTTTTAGCTGGAAACGCGAGGTTACACTTCAGGCGACCACTGCTTTTTGTGTCTTCAACCGATGCTCATTTGCAGTGGTGGTCATTTACCATCACGTGATCTGTCCACTCGTTTTTCGTTTATTAATATAAAATAAAAATTACAAATGTACGATTTAATATCAAATTATGGGAAGCAAACTTTATATTGTTTTTATTCCTCCTATTTTGTAGCGGATCATATTGATCATGATGGCCAGTAGGAGTTTTTAAATCGAATTCTTTCTTTTGAAAAACATCAATATCAAGATGTGCATTGTTAATAGTTTTAAGATTGATTTATTTAATTTAGATTGAATGTTGCCAAACATTCGTAAAAAAACGCATGTTAGTAAATTAAACCACATAACAGTGAATGTTTGGACTTTAGTTACAGCTATAATTCAAATTAATTGTTTCAAATACAAAATCTTTAACATCGCCATTAGTTTTAACTGGGTACTTCAAATTTATGTTGAAAAGAATTATCGAATGGGTGTTGATTACACCTGTTATTGTTAAAATTCCTGAAGTACAGTTGAAATGTTATATAGCAAGATAGATATATACATAATTAGATTGTGGTCGACTAGTTATGTGTTATTCACACGGCGTCCCGTTTAGTTGAAGCACAGTTCACGTGTCACAGTAACGCTGACAACGCGAAGATCTCATCAACATTGACCTTATAGAAGCTATCGTATCAGTAATAAAATGTAAGATTATAGTGAAGAAGTTGCAAAGTTATTAGAATGAAGATATTAAATACTGATACGGTGAAATTTTGTAGCGGAGACTCTTAAAGAATGGGAGTTTAAAATTTGGATCGTAGTGCGCTTGTCGAGCGTTCGTTAAGTGCATTTTGAGAGGCAAAATATACAATCTTAACGGAATGAAATGTGAATGAATCTCCTCGCAAAGATTTTTAATTATCTTTAACTAATCGAAACAATAATGTAGATCAATTTTCTAATTACTAGATAAAACTATATAGTGTTCGCTATTGATTCCTAATTAAATTTGCAACCAATGGGAGGACTCGAATCTAACGCAACAGTTATAGTTTATAGTCGCCATCGCATAAGGTAGAAACATCGCCGCCATGACACCAGCCTCCTCTAGCGCGCAGCGCACTTCGGGCTATTGGGAACTAATTATGGCGTCCGGTTCGAACCGAGCAAATATTGACGCGTCCACTTTCGACTGTTCGCTCTTGGCTCGGTGAAAACATCTCTCACGGTGGTTCATGAACACATCACGTCATTCTGAACATCTGTATAACATTGTTGTGGCTAATGTCTATATCATTGTTATTGCCATAGCCGCTGGCCTGTGTCTTTTGTGGAATAACAACGCATCGTGCTTAAAGACTTATGTTACGGAGATATAACGAATGAGTGAGTCAGTGTTGTTTTGCGTTAAACTCCATAATCATACGTTTGCATCGGTATTCCAGTTATATTAAATTTGTATTGTAGAATTGTTTTTATGAAAATATTTTCTTTTATTATTATAATTAAAAACATAAACTCCTTAGAGTTCCTCACACCCTGCGTCGTCGACTATGCTTTGTTACATTATATAATTCAAATTTTATGCACTTATACAAACAAAAAGTATCTTCATTACACAACATATTGTCATTATTATTTTAAAAGGTTGAGGGACCTAGTTCACACCAGCAGTGGTTATTTAGTTGTATTATATTAAATTAATGTACACTTACTATAAAGTGGTTTTTATTCCATAGTTTTGTATGTACTGCAAATTAATGTACACAACAACAATTATACCCTGTTAAATAAGTACTAAACACAATTGCAATCACCCTATATGTATCCAATGTAGGTTTATGCTTGGCAAGGATTGTCTTTGTTCGCTTCAGAATCAAATTTTAAGTATTAATTCGCCTGCATCTTTTCAATTAAAATGCTGCTGTTTTATTGTGTTTCACGTTATGTTTCCTTGTATATTCGAAAGTAGAAAGATAAATAAATTGTTATTTAATTAAACTAATTTTAGTTTGATCACTTCGCACACTAGTTCAGAATTAGGTACAAATGTTCAGTAGGTGGAAAAATCTAAACGATTGCTTCTTAATTCTCAGGTGTCATTTATGATCCAATTTTTTATTAAGAATTTTTTTTAAAACAATTACGTGTAATGATGTCCGGTCTCATTCGAAGTGTTCTCACTGCGGAGTGGAGCTTTCGAACGCAGCAATCGGCAATCACGCCTTCTATGGACGACCGATACCGTTCGAGTTCACGTCGCGGTTATACAATCCAACGTTAACCATTGTATTAATAAATCGAACCTAACAACGACTGACCTAATCGAACGTGTTTTCGTTATACTTAACATCGGTATTGAATACGATTCACAGTTATGAATCCTACTGTATAACTATAAGGTCTGAAACCATTTTTCACATCAATTCTGCCTTTATTTTCCGATTCGTTCTTAAGAGGACCGCGAGTTCTAGAGAACGCAAAATGCATTTTACAAACTGAAAGCTGCTATTCTCGTATCATTAAAAACGCTTCTTTTCTCTCGTCTACAGCGCAGTTAAACTGGACTAGATAGCGCGACGTAATTACCACTGCCATATTCGGCGAGGCGCCTGCGTCCCGTTGCGCGCAATCGAACGGCGCGGCCAATTCATGTTTTATGTATCTGTGAACCACTATCGCCTGTGCTCTTACACCGCGATGGATAGACTCGTCCTAATCTAGATTCTAAAAAGATCGGTGCTGGCCGATTAGTGCCTGCGGCTGCCGTATTTGGATAGTTCTTTAGCGAGGGGAAATTTGCGCGGTGTGATTGGCGCGGATTGCTTGTCGCGGCCACACCACGCCTATGTCCACTATTTCCGCATTGAATATATAGTTTCGTGCACGGCGTCGATGCCAGACACGGATTGACCGTAACTTAGGTGGTCAGTTGTTTAGCCAGTGGACCTTGAAATGAAGCTTACCATGTCAAGTTTTAAATCGTGGCCAAATTCTCATAGGATTGTTGTACTTATTTATTATTTCATTTATTTGCGGCACTGTTATTTAGTATAACGGTATGAAGTATATATTTTCTACTGTACATTAACTTTATTTAAGAGATTGTTAAAACCTTCTTATTTTGTTGAGACATGTTATAAAATAAAAATACTATATATTTTCTTTATTAAGCGCACTATTAATTTTGTCGGCTAGTAAACTGCAGACTTGGGAAGCGAAAGTGTATCACTGGCATGATAAATAAATCTCAATGCAGGGGTAAATTTTTTATTAAGATTGACTTATTTTTTGCTATATCGTTCAACGCACATTCTGCCTAACAGCACCGTAAGTCTTACCGTATGATATCGACACCGACGCTGAGTGCAGTTAGTGCAGAGCTAATGCAGCATTATTATTATTATTAGCATAATTAGGTGAAAGAGTATTCTTAGATTTTTATACCTACTAGCTATACACACACACACACACACACACACACAATCGTGTAAAATTCCAGTAATGTACACTCCCTGCGTTGCGAGTTATGCGGCCCTACACAAATGTGACATCGCAAACACTAACGACCCCGGAGCAAACCACATTAAAAGATCAGCTTTGTTGCAATTTTACAAATGACAAAGTTTTTGAAATGATCATCCGTATCAAATCATCATCTTATTTTTAAAAACAATTAATCAATAAACGCCTATAACCAATTATTGGCTCAGACACATGGAGCCAGCTCGGAGGAATACATAAAGCGCAGTGCACACCGCAGCCAGATGCGATCTACCGACTCACACGTGTCAAAGTGTATTTTTGGAACCCACCTCGACTTAATCGGTTCTAGTAGCAATTTGAAGCTTTCAAATGGAGAGTTAAAGCTTTATGCCTATTAGGAAGTGGGACCGGTGTAAATCATCATTATTTTTTATAGCAATTGTGAGCATTCAACCTTATTTGTCATTAATCTTCACGATTATTTAAGATGCCAATGCCTTCAAAAGTTCCATAGACCTATAAAATTAATGACATACTTAAGATGAATTTTAGACTTGATTTTTGATTTCATGTTCCTTCAAACAAACAACACAAATAAATACTAAAAAAATAATCAGTGGGGTGTGTGTGCGAAGTTCAATGGCATCAATTGTTGATTTATCGCTTATTTAATCCATTTCGATTATGAAATTGTGGAATTACGTCATAACTAACAAAAAACGTTGCCTGAAGTTCTTTTGGCTGGTATTTATTGGTAAAATTACAAATTTCAACAGTACTCTAACATGATTAGTTGAAACAAGCAAAGAAAATTACGAAGAAATTTGCAAGTAACAATTTGAAATTAGGTGAAAGAGTCAAATATTTGTACCTGCTTGCTATGCACCCACATACAAATACTTCCAGTAGGATTCCCTGCGTTGCGAGTTATGTGGCCATACACAAATGACATCTCAAACACTAACGACCCGAGAGCAAACCTTTATCTATCGCCTGCATAAATCCCCGCCTCGTCCGGAACTCCTCGCTCAACAGGAAGGGTCACCACCAGCTGGGCTGGCACAGAACAACAACGACTCCATAATCAATCAACGCTCAAAGATGTCTTGTCTGCCTGCTAAACAACTCATAAACCAGTGAGGTGAGAGCCAATTCCTCTCAGTATGCCTCCAGGACAGATGATCACATTCACCATTGTAACATCCACAGTCACGTGTTAAGTAGTGTATCTTCATTCAGAGTGTCAACACATCGCTCATTAGTTCCCTAACGAGACGGATGACGGTATAATGGATTGCCGGTGGATTTGTGTGGCGTGCAGCACCCCTTTAACTATAAAACGACTACTAATGTGTCAAGTTTAAGTAAGCACTTGAGTCGGTAGAAAGTTTTGGGTTTAAGTGGCTAGTTTCTATTGGAGATATGAGGTCGTTATGAGGGAAATGATGATGGTTAATACTTGGGGTCAAATCGATATAGTGTTATTGTTTTTGATAAAATATAAAGTATTTAAGAAGAACAACGCGTATAATCCTTTGTATGTGTTTTATTTTTATTTGAAAAAGAAACGTTTGTTTTTTTACTTTTAAAAATAACAATGTATGATAAGTCGGAACGTATGTATATGATCTATGATGGCGAAAACATTCATGACCTTTTAAATGCGTATTAATTACAAATTCTTAATCGCACGAATAATATTGCAGAATAGCAGTTAATTATTAAATAATTAAATATTCATAAGTATTTTCTTTATTGAATACTTCTTTGTAAATGATGGGTCTGAACCTGGCATAGTCTTTTACATGTTTTGTTTATAAACTTATGATTTACTTTAAACTATATTAATCTCTTTTATCTTTGATTTATAAACTTTGAGTACATATAGGAAAATTTATATCTATATTTATTAAAATTTTCTACAAAACTATCTAATTCCAAGAAACGTCCTGGCGTCTGAGGCCAACACCTACGCCTGCAAACAATAATTTAAATAAACGCAAAATTTTAGATTCACAATATCATAAAGTGATTAAAAATAACATCTTCTTCACGTGCCATCTCCATCAAGGAGGTCGGCGACCATTTGTCGATATATCTTTTTATCAGCAGTCATATGAACTAACTTATCTGTGCCTTTAACCCGCGGCCAGTGCCTTACGTTTTCAATCCATTTCTAATTCTTCTTCTACCTGGACCTCTACCTCTACTTCCTTTAATTTTGCCTTCAATTATTAATTTTAATAAGTTATATTTATTATTCTTGCATATATGTCCAAAATAAGCTATTTTTCTTTTCTTAACAGTTTTCACAATTTCCAAATCAATTCATTATTTGTAAAACTTTGACATTCAATATTCTACTTTTCCATTTACTTTTAAGCACTCTTCTGTAGATCCACATTTCAAAAACCCCTTAGTTTATCAATTGACTTCTTTTTCAATGTCCAACTTTCGGAACCATACATAAGAGTTGAAAGTATATAATATTTAACTAGCCTCCACCGCAGTTTTAAGCTAATTTTTCTATTAGTCAATAGTTTCCTCGTGTTCTAAAAGGTGTTTCTGGCAATTTGAATTGTTATTCTAATATAATATATGAAAATAATATATATGGTTAAAATTCATACATGCGTTAATACAACACAAGTAAGAATCTCACAATTGATTAGGGGATGATTGACACCACGCCTGCTGAAATGCTACAGCTTTATTCGTCAAAATGAAATTCGAATATTCTTAGGCAGCCGGTATCCCTGTAACTAGCTTGTGTAGCCTGTGTGAGGCTTAATTAAGTAAATTATATTCTATTGCATACGACGACATATACGAAATAGTTCCAAAACAAACACTTCGACCAATGAACATGCGCGATACCCCTCGTGTAGTTAGTACGATCAATCAATTAGACCGCGGTAGGCGTTAATGGACTCTGTTTAGTTGCGTCACTTCAATTGAGATCAGTTGTATCATTGAGAATACGTGAAATGAGAAAACGTGAACCTTCAGAATCGTTCAGAACGATCCGATCTACACGTATCTTCATACGGAACTCCGCGGCTCATATAAGAGTGGATATTAACGAGACAGGAAACTGTCGCAGACAACCGAGAAAGAGAAGAACTCCTGCTTAAATTATTTCGGTTGTAGATCGTGAGTACCATAGACGACAATACAATAACTCTTTAATGTGTACCATGAATCAGAAGATTGCAACAAATCATTGTATGGACAGAGAAACGATATATGAAAGACGATCTGAACGTTGAAAGCGATCTCTTCCATATAACCTTCAGTTAGAAGGCAAGGATAGTAACATGAGAAATAGGTTCAAAATAACAATATAAGGTTAGATATAAAATAATAAGACGATTGCGTATGTTGTTAGATATAAATTATTAACAAGCGAAATAAATATTTACGTACATATTTAATTAACTTATCAGAAAATTGTTATTTTAAAACATTAAAAGGTTGATTTATTGACTTAAATGTGAAGCTGTAAGTGAGATAAGTAGTAATTTTAATTAATTTTTTTGTTAATGAGTTATTTCGATAACATTTTGACCTTTTGTGATTTTTCGTTAAACATTTTAACGAATGAATAAACCACATAAGGAAAACAAGTGGCCGTGCAGACAGTGAGAAAAACAATGTTGTTTTTCCTGTTAAGTTGCTTTCTTTCACGTGTTAAGGGAATGGTACAATTAGGGATGTTATGGAGGTAACTACCGGATATTTGAAGTAAAAATATATCCGAAACCTTAACCGAATCCGATAAAAAAGTTTCCAATAATTTCCGATAGGGGCAGAATCTAAATAAAACACGTTATGCCGGGTTTTCGCTCTCATTTTTAGACAGTTTTTATTATTAAATTTTTAAAATATATATTTTTTTCTCCGATACCAGATAATACCTAGAAATAGAGGCAAATTGTTGTTAATACATTACAAATTTTTTTCAAATTCTTAAATATCTAATATCCATAACCGTAACCGAAACCGGTAAAATATTATTCATACATCCATATCCCAAATTTCATATCCCTAACATCTCTAGTAACAATTAATTCGTAGTATTATCTCTTGCTCTCCATCTAAATTTTCATTGCAGAGGTCCTATAACATATATATGAAGATTATAGCAGTGTATTTCGCTTTGATTCTCTTGTTTGAGTATGCATAACGTTGGAGTTATTTCAGAACCCCTGCATATAACACAAACACAACCTAACAGTAACCGATATTCCCAACCGCTCTATTCCCAAACTTCCTTTTGTATTATTTTCAGCGACACGCGAATAATGCACGCGCCACGTGGCCTCAGCGGAAGGAGTACCACATAACGCCGGTATTCCCGGATAGCTGTGTAGACAAAGTGCGTACAATGTATGGCGGATGTATTGAGTATAAACAACATTTGGTTTAGAAATGATCGTTTTGGTTAATCGAGTGTTACGCGTAGAAGATACTTCGGCCGTTCGTAGATAACTAGCGGTTATGGATTGTAACATGAGATTGTTATATTGCCGTTTGAAGCTTGTGGTCACTTACTAATCTTGGATGACAGTAAGGCACGTGGTGCATTATGAAGAAGGAAAATTAAGATTTCTGGAGTTTCCACAACATATGGAGAGGATATTCGTTACAATATGAGACTAGTTGCTTATCAATTTACAAATCCATTTCGATGAAAACGCACAAGCTTTCAGGTTGACCCTAACTGATCGGTCGAGTGAAGCTACAAGATTGGATGGGTGATGGGTGACGCTTAGAAAGTCTAAGGCTGCGTTAATCCACCAATATCGTTATCGCTAGTTATCAGACGTTAAGCCGAGGCCGTTGGGTGACATAACAATTTCTGGCACTTGGGTTGACGCCTCCACCAATTCGCTCTAGTCAATCTCAATTACGAGGAGAGACCCACGCCCTGCAATGGGTCGTTAACGATTGAAGCAAGCTGAGGGAACTTCTAGAGTTTGAAATCCAGAATCATTTCTGTTGGATGGTATCTATAATCGAGAATTTTTTTAGGGAGATTTAAAACTACATAATCCTGAATTCTTCCATAAATATTAGGCATCTGTCGAAGATTACACTTCGGCTATCGGCGGCTAGAAATATAGAAATGAAGAATCTAAAAATTGCTTAAATTTTATATAAATATGAAAATAATGGCAATAAAAATATGCAAGAAGGAAAGAATATATAATTTCATACAGGTAAAAGATTTACTATTATGTTCCGTCGGAAGACAATACCAAAGATTCCTGTTACCCCGAGCAGAAAATTTTCGATCAAAACTCGAGCAATATAAACACGTTTTCGATGATAACCCGTCGGAGATTAAAGATTCGACTGCAAATACAAAGCTGGGAATCGATAACTTAAAGTATTCAACCAACAGACCATTTCTTGATAGTATTGTGTAAATATTTGTTTCCACGACCAGTCGACATGTTTGCCCGAACTTCCGCCATTGTTTTCATACATTATACACTTCACTTACATTACACTGGGTTGAGTATTGTCAAAACTGTTATGAATACTCTTACTTTTCTGTAGCTGTACCAGGGAGAAATATAATTTAAGTGGACTAGTCCTAAATTTTAGCTTCCGCGTAAAGTACAATGAAGTTCCATGATTTGGTGAGCTGCAGCACATAGGTTTCGTAGTCTATTTATAAACTACTGGTCTCGTTATTCTTTGGGAAATAATCCTCACGTGTACAATTAATCCCCACACACGAAACATTTTTACTCGTTTTTCTCAGGCGTTTTATTTTATGCTTTTACGGCTCGCTTTTCGGAGCTTTATGAATCAGTGGACCTGATCCAGGCAACCAATCCAAACTTATATTCCCTATTCCACGGGAATATTATATAATACATTTTATCCATTTCTGGTGACAAAAGGTATTCTAAATGTTGATTCATGATACAACTTATGAATGTGCCATGTGATTTCCGCGTGATACAGTTATGTTACATAAAAAATATCGTATAATGTTGGGCCTTTATATGGATAATACAACTTAACTACATACAGTTTAAAGAAATAAAAAATATTATTCATTAGTAAGTTCTAACTGTCTTCCTTATACAGTGTAATACATTCAATTCTTAAAAATTAAAAAGTTGAAGAGTTGGAAACTGTTGAAATTTTTTAATGAATGCTAATTAATAATGAAGCTTCTCGAGGTTCTCATAATTAACATGTTTTGTTATCAAAATGCTTGTATTTACTTTATTAGATTAGTTCTTGGAGATAGGCTTGTCCCTTTGGATTATTAGCGTAGGCAAATCTCTCTTGTCACACAGTAAAATTTGCCAAGCGCTTTTATACGCAGGCAGGTAGACTGTATATTTATCTATTCCCGCTCTAGGATTTCTTATGTAACGAGTCAACAAGACTGTTAAGGGCAGAGACAAAATATTGTCTATAGTTTTTTAGCAGAGGCGGGCCTTCCGTATAATTCGAAAAGTCTTGCTTGCATTGTATTTTGCCACATAGCAGCTGTTTCACGTGATTATGGCTTTACGCGGTCACCCTATTTTGGTGCTTGAATTTAACTGTTAAGACAAACCAATGGGGGAGATTCTGTAATATTCATTCGAGCGCACAAGGAAGTGTACGCAAAACGTTCCAGAATATTCTACAATCTACGTATACATCTAGATCGCAGACAATCGAACACTTCTGGTACTGCGTTATATATGTAAACAGCGATGAATAGACGTAGCTGGGCTCGACACATTTCCCTTCCTAATGCCAAAAGGAAAAGCGCATCAGAAATGTAACGTAAACGAGCACACGTGCTATTGAAACTGAATGCGATTTGATAATTCATTAGAATTGTTGCATGGAAATATGTGAACAAAAACGCACTAATTCATCCGTGACCTGGTGACGAATTGAATTCATTTGCAGTCCGATCGGTTCCTCGTCCACTTTTACTGGAATACCTTTTGTTTGCGAGTTTACGAAACAAACAGTAGTTTTTTTTAGGTGTTTACAATTTCACAGTAGTAAACGACATTATGGCGACTTTAAAACTAGACTACTAAATATTTTAGTACCGTCTTATTTTATTTCTGAGTTTTCTTCCAGTTGGTTATGCAAAGATTTTACTTTAGTTTGATTTGGCTCGATCGCGGAGTCAGTGGATGCGCACGAGGTAAATGTCGAGATGTTTTAATTGGTAACAATATTACATAATACAGAAAGTTATCTAGCAAAGTAAGTCTCTAGCATAGTTAGTTCTGTAATATATTTGTTAATTTCTGAGGCAATGTTATCCTACATGAATACACCTATGTTGTGACACTTTACTTCACCTTCCACCCAGTTTTCTTTGCCATTATATTATTTACCGTCATCACCCATGCACATCTAGGTATATAATGGGTATAAATCACCCCGCTTCTTAACTGGCTACCCAGCATTATTACTGATACCTTAAAACATTTCACTAGTGATTATAAGACGAATGTGTTAGCGAACCAGGCAAGTAAAAAGTGTAACATGCTAGATAGTAATGAGCCTAAAGACTTAAAAAAAAGAACCTATGTGTCGGAACTTTTAATGCTGTCCAAAGGCTTCCGATATGGCTTAAAAACTGCTATGAGATACTAACAAGCCGATGACTAAACATGCATGGAAGCACTCATTAAATTCTGGTACTAACGATCACCCATCTTATCCATGTTTAAGTGAAACAAGTATAACAATATATCATTAAAATTTAAGTTTTGAAGCCTTATTGTACTGGAGTAATTAATTTTATCGACGACTTGTAACTCGGACTGGAATAATGCATATAAATAAATTGATTTGTTTGTCAACCGATTTGATTCATTATTTGTTTGGTAGCTACTACAAGCTCTAGTGTTATCAATAAAAAGTAATTGGAAACACAGCGTTATTTGATTATAATGGTTGCATTTCCACGACCAGGCGTACATGAGTAGTTTGAACTTCACACGACATGTGACGAATGCCTTGGTAACTATGCTATTTATTCAGTAGGCTGCGTGCTACTTGCTAACGGTGTTCGATCACGACCGTATCGTGCATCTGGATCGTATGTAATAAACATTACTACTGCATATCATGCAACTTAGGCCAATGTAGATTTGTAGAAGTTTCGATTGTTTTCGGCTATGCGTGCGATTATGCGTTGCATGCATGATTCCACGCAGCGTCGTAAGTTTAGCTATGCAGACGCGTCCGCATCCTCGCGGCGCTGTCGCGTCCGCATAATTGCGGTCCGCGAGTCGCTTGTGCTTTCAACAAGTGCACAATAACTGGAGATGCGAGGTATACGCAGCCACGCATCATTCTGTTTCAAGACTGGAGACGCCCTTTGTAGTTCCGACGTCGGTCTTGGGGGTGACAACCTTTTGTAACAGTTTCTTTTGATGTTGAGTTCACCTTTATATTGTACGCAATCTCCGTTATGCTCAGTATGGTTTTATAGATACAACTTTGGAGTTGCAACTTTCCTTCGAGCCGAGTTTTTTAAATGTCGACTTATTGAATATTTGGGTTTAATGTCTGAGATTGAGTCCGTTAAACATTACGATTTTTTACAGAATATTTGAAGATGAAAATGGCATTAGCTTCTATTCAATTTGTCAGTTTTTCAGTTTGGTTACAGGCAGCTTATAAAATTGCTTCGGCAACCACAAATACAAAAATACACTTCATTTTGAAAGTATAATGGACGTTTGACGTCAGTGACCTTTTTGCAAGTGTTATGTTAGGGTTGCCAATTTTAAACAATTCTGATTTTAACTTTTGCCACATTAAGGTTTCTTATTAATTCACCATCAGCCGCCTGATAAATACTTGAGGCTACCTTCGTGCCCTGAATTAAGACACTAATGCACTGTTTACAAGACAACGTTAATATGCACTCAGATGATCATCAAAACATCTGACTTAGACATCTTTTTAAACAAATTCATCTATTAACTGTTGCGTGACAATGTATATATCGAATATATAAACATCGGACTTACATATGTTACACGTTCTCACATTAGAAGTAACTTAAACAAAGTTTACTATAAAATGGATTATTATTTCAAAGACAACAGCATCTACACACTCTCGTTGGATAAGAGATTGACATTTAACATGATTAATAAATGTCTGTTGGTACAGACGATTGTTTTGGGGATTTTTTTGCCATTTCTTTCTCTGGGAGTTACCGATGATGGTAAGGACTCGCTGAATCGAAGGAGTTCTTTCAAGGGACATGTAAAATCGTTCTATGCATAAAAATATTCAATAAAATGATAATTAAAACGTCGACAACCCTTGCTGAATATGAACCAAATTATATGCAGCGTCGAATAATATCACTTCCCCGTTGTTTAAGTATAAAAATGTCAAGTGAGTTTTTCACTTTGAAATTGAAGGCGAAATTTTATGTATTCAAGAAATGCTGCGACCAAATAATAGGTGATGGCGGATAAAGTGACAAAGTGAAACATTCTCAAATTACCACGTCTATATATATTGGTAGCCGTCCGGCCCGACTTCGTTCGGTTTCAACCAGTTTTTATTATACACATACACATGATATATAGCCTATTTCCATCTTGAATAATGTACCTTTTTGATGGTTCAAGAATTTTTCCGTTCCGTATTTCCGGTGATTACTTTCCGCATATACGTACACAAAATTATTTTTAATATCAGTATAGACATAGATTTCAATTGAAAGATTAAAGTGAGATTCTGAAAAAATAATTGGGTTTTAAATGTTTTCAGTGAAGTACGAAGTAGTTTAGGCTTCGCCTGATCTGCAGGTCACGTTTATTCATGAAACAAGGTGCTTGTAGTTCAATTTGTGTATTGGAGCCAATGATACTAAGTGATCCATGTCGGGCCGTAACAGGCGTCATAAGTAACATTTAACTACCCACATCATATTATTAGTTACAAGTGACTTACAGTAGATAAAGTTGGTAACGTTTATGTTTTGTTTTCGAGCATGGAGTCTCGTTCGATTTTTAAATTTGCTTACATCCCTAGTGACGGTAATCAATTTGATTCGACCTGCTTTCAGAGTAAGATCAATTCAGCGGATATTCATAATTCCACTAATTCATTTATTGATTCCACTTATTGTACGTCGGTGTTGTAAACAATAAATTCAACGTTTCATAAGATAAGTTCATTCAGGGTGACGTCATAAATTCTAATGACTGCGCAACAAAAACAGGAATATTCGTTTGTAAAACGGTTTTCAGCATAATTTCCCAGATTTGCTCGGATTGAGTTTCCGAGAACTTTTTTTATATTTGTCGAGATTCGCTCCGTTTTTCCTTATTTCATTTTCCAGTAATTTCATTTGCTAGAAATAAAATTATCTTGAAAGCTACTCAAGAGTAATACCAATAATTTGTTTCGAAGTAATAAATGTTTATGCGTGAATCGTACGTGACTGAATTACGCGTCGGACTGAATCATAATAGCTGTAAGGATTTTCGGGAGTGCCGAATGAAAATTTTTATTTCACAACTGGCGATCTGCTCTCGCTTTGCTTCAGAAAAACAACGCCTTACCTTAGAAATAACACCTGCATTGTTTTAGGACTGTGTTTTTCTCGTTGTATGAATTCCAATTACAATATTAATTTATAATTTTTTTTATTTATGGACGGATTGCCATGAAACAAATATTAAATATTAAGTGACGCTTACTGCAATACATTCGTGAAAACCAGAACGGCATCGGTTATTAAAATGTTTATATTAGGTCAAACAAACGCACAGACAAACAAACAAAAATTCTAACAACTATTGTTTTGTGTTCTGTTGCGTTAATAAAGGCCCCTAATAATATTTTTTCTCATATATCGTTCATGTACAGAAGGCGATCAATTAAAATTTTATTATATGTAAGATATATACTCATATTTCTCCGCATTCTATAAGATATTTATTGTGTTGAATATCGGCCAACGCGTGAACACGTCGCCTAATGACAACTGGTCACCACCATCTATAACGCGTTGTAAGTTAAGAGGGAACCATCTTACTGTATCACCAGAAGCATCGTCATATATAACCATACAATTTGGTGAAGACTCCTAAGAGGAGAGTGAATAAGCTTTTATAAGTTAGTGCGTTCAACATCTTGGACTTCATCACCGGTTACCATCATCGACACGTGAAGAAAACAATATATTCTCCATTTTTTTTTTGTTTGTCAACCAACGTTTTTTTTTGGGTAGCTATTGACTAAAGTAATAATAATAGTAAATATTTTGGAAGCTGAAAGGGATTTTATTTTATATTCCTATTTCGACCAGAAAACCAGATTTCGGTTAAAAACACTTCAAATTTTATTCACTAGTCAACCGATTCCACAACGGTCTCCTATATTGAACGGTCGACAAAAGG
Source organism: Megathymus violae (assembly GCA_003671415.1). Taxonomy (NCBI): domain Eukaryota; kingdom Metazoa; phylum Arthropoda; class Insecta; order Lepidoptera; family Hesperiidae; genus Megathymus; species Megathymus violae. The sequence continues at coordinate 1,437,178 of PDGT01000077.1, forward strand.
CCTGAATACCGAGATAAATATAAAGATAGCCAATCCGGGTGAAGATGGGTTTCAAAAAAATTTTTTTGAAGCGATTATTTTTGTTGTTCATTATCTTTAGTTGGGTTATATTTATTTGCACGTGAGCCTACAGTTCAAAGAACGTCTTCTAATGACTTTTGTAACGGGAAACATTTACACAAAGATATTGTCAATTTGGCAACTTTTCAAATTGAAAAATATCGAAGTATCGCACTTGTGAAATGAGTCAAATAGATTCAGAACAAATTCACTGACTGCTCCATAAACATTAACAGCAATACTAATTAGTGCATTCACTGGTGACTTGACGGGTATGACGGAAACATTTCAAACACTGATAGGTTCGTAGGTTGGTACCGCGGGATTCATATGTACCCCAAATGCTGTACAAAACAATTATCAGGACCTTTTTCTCAATTAGGTGATTAAACTTAATATGTTTATGTAAAAATGCATCGAATGTTTCCATAAATTTCCTTAGATCGTATTTTTTATTTCTTTATTCATTTCATTTATTTTATACACACGTAAAAATTACGAGAAACAAAATATGTATGAATTGTTTGTACTAGAGTTGTTGACTTGATAGTAGCCCAAAAAGTAGTAACGTAATTCAGTGAAGCAAACTTACTGCGTACCTAAATAATAAATAATATGTATCAAACACAATGAAGATAGATATACATATACACACACACACACACACATACGCACGCACTCATATTGTTTGTAATAAGTATTTAGTTAGTACCAGTAATTTTATTATCATTCCTGTATGTTGTACTATAATTTTGTGACAGAGTTAAGTTATAATTAATTGATTTATTATGTTTATTTCTAGTCGACCGAAGCTGAAGTAATGCAATGGTCACCGCGTGTGGCATTCTGTAGATTATGTCACGGATTAAAACATTATCAGGTTGTCGTGGCCAACGACCGCCGACGGTCGAGATAACGTTATTAACTGGCTTTGGACTCGCTTATTGCCTCTGTTAGCCTATGTCCCACTGGTCCCACTGAGACCCATGAGTTCCACCCCACATGTACCGAGATCCTTTTAACATTACGATCTGATAAGTATAATTTACAGCATTTATCAGTATTTGATTTTTGTGACGTGTTAAATGAAGATTAACGATAACGATAGATATAGTTTACAGCATTTGTCAGTATTTGATTTTTGTAACCCGTTAAGTGAATATTAATGATGAGTGAAGTTGACTATAGTTCACAATGGCATTGGAATGTAAATTTTTAACATTAAGACTCTAAAGCGCTTCGGTAACGAAAACATTGTTATTGCTATATGACGTTTACTTAAAAGTTAGATATATATATCTTAGTGAGTTCATCTTTTTCGTCTTCTCACATTCACTCTTGCTAAATGGGCGTACCAAGAATGATAAAGTTGATAGAGAAGTGCGTCGTGATTGATTTATTAATGACCTATTCTATTGATAAGTACGTTTTTATAGAATGTCGAAACTCGTTCAGTCTTGAGCGGTCACAGAGGACTCTTGACCCAGGTACTCAAGTTTAAGTGAAAACCGAAGTTTGTTTCGGCTACCAGTTGCAAGTATGATGCTAGTAAAGTCCTCGCGGGACATATGACTTTACTATAAGTGGGTATTGGCTATTCAGGAGGTTCATGTAGTAAAAATCCCTTTTAGTACTGCGGAAATCTGCGTATGGGAGATGCGCGTGAGTTTCTTTTGTTGTAGTTTCATAGGCCGCCATTTTAGAATAACATATGTTGAACAGCACTTTTCCTAGCATTACTCCTTTCATTATTGTAGATTTCGTTTGTCAAATAAGTGGTATTTTGGTAAATACCTAACTGTCATATCACATCACACATCGTACGCTTACCATAAATAAAAAGAATATTAAATTCTATGACGCTCACACGGTCGTCTTTGTTGACATACATATGTCAACGGCGCGCTGAGCGGTCCTCGGTCATCAATTCACCATATTCTTAGACAGTGCTCGGTCGTATTTAGACAGTAACACAACCACAGATTACGGTGGCTATGGGTATCCTTACAATTTTATATCAAATACTTACTTGAAGTTGGTTAAAGGTTTTACAGCTAACAGCATTTATAAATGTAGCGTTCGATCTCACTTGTACATCGTGAGTTGCAAGAATTAGCGATACATATATGACTAAACGTTTCTGGTTATCGGTGGTTGTGGTAGGATGGTTATTCAGCATAGCTTCTCGAGATAGCGCGTGCGATGTTCCGCGGGGCTCTTTTAAGAAAACGGTATCGTAAAACTCCAGCTCTAAGCCCACCTCGAGAAGTTCAAATAGTCCCAGGCGGTGAGAGAATCGCGGAAGGATGCACAAACGTACCCTTGATTTTTGAGTCCGGCATAGCTAGTCTTTCGACTCTGCAGTGGGCGAGTACGCGGTTTTCTCCATCAAAAAGAAGGGTTCGCCATTTAACACCGGGTTTTATGATATTACTGTAAAGCAAAAATAATATATCTCATAATAGACAATCTATCCAGCAAAATGATTCACATAGTTGATTCATAATAATAATATTACTCATTTATAGAGCGATTGAAAATGAAGTAAACTTCAATAAATGTGTCGGTTAAGTCAATGAGTAATTAGAATATAAAGAAGTGGGTTTGCAATATTGATGTAGATTTTAAAATAATCTTACCTGAAGATGATAAAGCATATTTACTGTTTTCTTGAAGACGGGTGTCTTCAAAAACACAAGAGACTGCAGACGGGGTCAAGATATGTCAGTGTTTCGCGGTGCATAATAAAAGGAAGGGAAAAGCGCGTGGTACGTCTGAGGGGATGTTCACGATGAAAGGACGAAAAGATGATGTCCGGTTGATCGATAGTGAAAAGAGAATGAGGAAGTTAAGTAGTGGAACCCTACGTGTACTCTCCAAAATGTATCCTATAAAAACCGAGAGTCTGGCTACTCTACGCCAATACTCGAGGGTTTGAAATTTAAGATTGACCAAATCAATATTAGACAAGATATGAATAGCATTCATTCATATCATTTGAAGAATACATAATATTTTATTTCTTTATTAAAGATTCACCGTGATGGACGAGACTCGAATCCTGTACTTATTTCTGGTTTAGTTTAGTACCTATTAGAAATTAACAGAGCGAGTTCATCGCTGTTTCTTAAACGATTTCCTTTAAGCTAAGCTCAGCGCAGTCTTATATAAATTAAATAACAACGGCATGATGTAAAACACGCGAGATAATTAAAAATGAACTGTATTCGTTTTTTACTGGTTCAATATAATGTTTAGCTAGCAGCAGCGAGAGCGGGAAAAAGAGAAGAGCTTATAAAGCAAATGTATTTTTTACATTATGTCAACCATAGACACAAAAATTACACAATCCTTATGCAGACAAAAAATAACTATGCACAGCGCTGCCAAACTCATGTATATGTTCAAAATTGATTTGAACAAATGTATATAATTTCATTAATGGCAACATTGTATCTTTGCCCTCAGTAATAAACCTTAGGTTTGGATGAACGTACCTTTACAGGTACGTCATTGCTGTAGCTGTGGTCTTTATAAAGGTTATTATGAGTTCAACAACGTTTGTTTACGTCGACGCACCAGCTCGAGACGCCGTGATATTATGAAAATAACTCTTTTATGTTAAATCTTACTTTAGCCAACGCAGTTTCATTATGATCTTCATCTTGGAACTGTTATAGCCTAGGTCTGACCTTCCCAAACTACTACTTTTTTCACAGTTATTTTTGTTTCGACACGATGATAATTCAATGTTACATGGAAATATATTTTTAATCAATCAGCTTGAAATATTTAATTGTCTAGTAAATATGTTAATGTTATAATGAAATTAAGCATTATTTTTTAACAATGTAAAACATATTACAAATACACTACCTGGTTGTGACAGTCCAATTCTGCGAACAGGTATTTCTTTGTTCTGAGCCCACCCCGCTGACGAGTAAAGACTTACGAGCTACAATTTGGGAAACGCTGGCCTAAAGGAACATTAGAAATATTGCACAAACATGTGTGGATGTTTCATGTGAATTATTTTTAATTTGTATAATTCCGTAAGGATGCAACGTATGATGACAGGATGCATAACTAGATTCTCCATTTGTGAAGTCAGTTAACTCCAGATATTATTAACTCGTGAAAATATATTTTTATTGGCTCGTCCGAGATACAAGTAAGTCGCGGAAGCTTAGTCTGCATTAACGTAAATATTTCGCTAATAATAGTAACCTCTAGTTCCACGTGTGAACACTATAACTTCATACCCAATCAATATAAAAACCATAACATCGTAGTGAGAGCGTCGTAAAATACCATAAATAGATGCTAACATAAAACGATTTAACCCTTATCGTGGCAAGATTGCTTTTTTGAAGAAAAGCAAAAGAAATGTATATAGGCAGCTTCTTTGGGCTATAAAAAACATCAAAAAAATAAATAAAAAAATTCGTGATATGAAAATTTTGGAAAAACAAGACGTATACTATTCTATACATTGCTACACATATAGTGATTATAGGAATGTATATTATGCTATACATTGCTATGTTTAGTGAGAGTTGGAATGTTACTGGTAGTTTTTAACATATATCAAAAGATGATTGTAAATAACATGAGTTTAAATAAAAATAACTGTCTTGGTGGAAGTAAAAATGTTTAATAAAAGAAATCTTTCGTGAATAATTTTTTTTTTACAAAATAATCGTAATATAATAATTTAGAGATCCTATTGCTTGCGGTGGTATTCTAAAAAACAGTTTCGATTCTTCACATAACAAAGATGAACCTCACATTTTGTGCACATCGTACTTGCCTGACCAGCTTTGCAGTACTTGCACCTCTGATATCCGGTTATTTGCGGCCAATGGTCATATTTGTCGTACCGGACATCATCGCTTAGTCGTTCAGATACGGTTTTTTTTTATTTTTGCTTTGCCGGAGATTGCGTCAAAATTTTTCACTGAAACGTTTGGACCTCGTTTCAGTAGGCCGCTATAGATTTCATACCTAAAATCTTTAAGGCGATCCTGCTTTCTAGTGGTGTTGGCCATTTTGTTGTCTCCGACGTAAAAGCCAAGCGTTGTTGATGCATATATCCAAATATACCACACTTGCTTTATTTTTAATAGTCTTAGATGAAGTTAAACTATTTTACTTCCAACACCTATAGTCTCTTCCTCTTCAGTAAATGCCTCTAAAAGTGTCATCTCTCGCGTAGAGCAAGAAGTCATAAATGATGCCAGATACATCGCCCCTAAGTTCTTGAAACCCCATTTACAAGGCTTATTTGGGTTATATTCATCACCGTTACTAGCTCCGTCACTTGTGTCAGAGTCTGCATTCTTTTCAGGCACCAAGGATAAAACGCGCCTAGCTCTTTCACTCATATCAATCTAAAACCGAAGCAAAAGAAAAAAGCAAAATAACCATCACCATAGTAAAGCCAAACCATATTGTATTAAAGATAGATAAATAATGTATGTAATGTAATAACATTAACAAAACAACATTAACATTAAGGGACAAATATGTGCCTTTATATAGGTAGGTAGTCATGCAGTAATAATAATAAGAGTATTTTTTGTGGGAATCGAACCCACAACTTTGTGTATCGCTTTCTACAACCACTATATCAACGAGGCAGTCAAACATCAGTACAACTGTTTTTAAATTGTAATAAAATTGGTTTAGTGTATAAGACAGACATACTTGCAATTTAAATTTTATAGTAAAGTCCAAAAAAATATTGATCCCGTGAAGTTAGCAATGTATATTATTCTATACACCACCAACGAAAGGTAAATTACTGCAACTGCGGCATTGTATAGTATAATATGCGTTAGTAAAAGACATGACAAAACATGCTAATTCACATAGCGACAACAGCATATATACAAAAATTTGTAAGAACAAACATTTAGGCATGTGTATTTTATAATAAACATACATATTTAGGGGTACAAACATAAAAGTAACTTAGATAAACCTGAGTCTTGATCTTGACGGTTATTTTTCACGACTGATTTAAAATTATGACAGATAAACTACTATTTTTATTTTTGAAGTATAAATAAACGTCTAGAAATGTCATGTGTTTAATAAAACTAAGTTAAAAATTATTTTATAGTGATCGTATATTTTTGTAAAGTTATATATATAAATATATATATATATATATATATAAAGTATGGTATACTATACAAAATGAAGATAAGGGTGACAACATATTAATGATAGATATATAAATAAAATGACAGAGGTCTGAGGTTGTGCGCGCATCACGGAAATACTACTGGATAGATTTGAATCAAGTTACCTGAGTTTAATTTTTTACACATTTGGCCCTTAGCTAAAAACAAAGTTATTGCGATATGTTCATATAATATAGAGCTATTAAAGTTATAGGACACAATGATTTTTTTAGCACTACATGTTCAGTGATGTGTTTTTTTTATGTTTTTCCTCTGCATATAAAATATATTGTTAATATCATAAGCAACACAGATGAAGTCTAGGCTGGTATGTTAATGTAAATAAGTTATGGAATTGCTTGTTAGTTCTTTGAAATATCAAAAAGCACAGTAGTTTGGTATATCAATTAAAATCTGATCTTTTGTGTTACAAAGACATAATTTTTTTTATGATTATAGCCGACAAACGAGCAGACGAGCCACCTGATGGTAAATGGTCACCGTCGCCCATGGACATCAGCAATACCAAAGGTATCACTGATGCGTTGTCGGAAAGGAAATGAGAAGAAGGTAAGAAAGAATGTACTCGCTCTCAAGCCACCAGCCTGTACACGACGAGTTGTTTGACGGCTGACTCAAGCAGGAGGGTAGTAGCTAGCCAGGCAGGCTTCACGGAAAGATAATAATACCAGTAATAATATTAATGACTTAATAATAATACTGATAATATAACCCTTACGCAAAGCCCTACCACCAAGCAGGTTGGCCTCTGTCGCCTCTTACGACACCCTGTTCTACCAGCATAGGATTGGGGGAAGTATTCTAGGCCGTCCCAATACAAAATACAAAGGTAACGCGAAAAAGAAATAAAATTTTTCGCTTTATGCTAACGCGAGTTTTCTTGTTCGTCCACAGAATTCTTCCGGAAGCTCCTGAAGCTGTCACGAGAAGGGTTCCATAGCATGTTTAAGCGCACGTACGGCATCATATACGAGCAGCACTCGTACGTCTTCGAGCAGTTCTTCGAACAATTGGAGAGGTGAGAGAAATACACATTAATTATTCATTGGTGAGACTGACATATTTACCACGACGCAGTTTGGAGTTTATATCGAGGCTTGATATTTTGACAATTCGTAAAACACACGGGTGTTGTGCTGTTGAACTGAAGGCCCTTTTGGTGGCAGTTGATTAAAAAACGTGTTTAATTCTTGCCTTGCAGATATGCAATACAAGGTTGTTCATCTGTACAGGTATTACGCTCGAGGTGACACAAACTTCGACGCGATGATGGATAAGTTCTTCAGTATCCTGTATCAGAAAATGTTCATCGTTCTCAACTCGCAGTACAACTTTGATGAGAAGTGAGTATATTCAATTTGATGGTGTGAATTTCGTGTTACTAGATCTTACTGAAACGTCGGGACTGGACATTTAACAATAACCTCATTTGATAATCGGAACGGAAGCGGAAACACCGCCGATGAACATTGATGCCGGTATACTCTATCCTTCCTCAGATGTGCAAACAGACCCATGGCATGCAGTTGGCATACACAGTTGGTGTCAAAAGCGAACCGGTAACGCAAAAACCCTACAATGAGTACCATGACTTTCTTGTGCAAACGGGCACTTTAGCCTGGTAAGTTGAACGTGATAAATCAAATCGTCTAATATGTTGTACAAACATGTTAATATTCGACATCAGCGGTCGGTTAGTGAGTAATCAAATAGTTCTTTCGCGAACATAAGATATCATAGATCTCAATGGTTTCCACAGCACATCCTGACCATTCTTTTTCTAACACCAGCCCCTGTTTGAAATGGCATGTCTCGATCGGAGACCATGCATGCATTCTTGCTTTAGCTATTGTCTAGTTGAAGCTATTTGTCTTGTTTACACAACTGGACAGTACGCCCAGTACTCACAGTTAGCAACTAATCTACACGCAACGCCTTCTACATTTAGATAAATTTTTCTTCAAACCAAATTGTTCATCTTTTTCGAAGATTAATAGTTTTATCATAAGGTGTTGTTACGATGTATTGTATGTAATATGCGGTTCATACAGTGTACTACACAAGTTTAAAGTGTAGAAGATTAAGGCAATCAACACAATGTCAGCGGTTATGTGTGATAAATTGTTTGATAACGAGTTTGTAGCACGCGATTCCACAGTTAATAAACGAAACTCTGCTTGAAATATTATTGTTTTGATCGCTAGGTGGTTTTGTGCGAAGTTTTACAAAATACTCGATTCGGCTGCAGAATCCTCTCCTTCCTTTAGGACGCTAAAACTGTCCTTTGTATGCTATAGAGTGAATCAATTTGCGAAGGGAATAATAACTCACTCTAAAGTAAAGTGTGTAACAATATCAGTACACCAAAAATAAAAATTCAAGGATCGATTACTCAGCCTACTCCTTAAAACTGGAAAGTGACTATAAAGTTTGGGCCTAGAACTCATCCATGTCAAACGCAAACGTTGCCGATTATTTGCAGTCGATACGGCTACGTGGCTCTATGACACATACAACTTTGCATTGTATAACAATCCCAGACGCTCCAATATACGATTAACCTAGCTCGTATAGGTTATATACAGCTCTGTGACGTAGTGCCTCGGTTAATTCCCTCTACGCGGCGGCGATTGAAATAAAAATTTGATTTGACAATACAAAGTAGCTGTCGTCACTGGTGCAGCTCGATGGAGTACGCTTCAAGTCTTGTCAATTACGAGGAGACAACCATCTCCCGCCGCTAATGACTGAAGCGATATATTTTAGTCATGGTCACCTTAATTTGGTCATTTTTGTGATTGTAGTAGTATGACGTCAACACCGCGGCATTAGAATTTAAAGCGTTTTGGCGCTGAAAATATTTATATAATTTAGAAAAGTGTATTTGCAACGTGTTACAATACTCTTTATCAGGGATTTTATGGAGCGCCGTAATCGTAACAAAAATAATCGGATAACCGAAATAAAAATAAATAAACCTTCACACACTCACACCCCCACACTAGGATTCCCTGTGTCGCAGGTGGCATGGACATACACAAATAAGACATTACAAACACCCATGACCCGACAACACACGTTTATCTGTCACATAAATGTCTGCCCCGGCTGGGAATCGAACCCGGGACCCCTCGATCGGCAGGCAAGGTCAGTACCAACTGGGCTATGGGGTCGTTTAAAATATATCCCAAATCGTAACAGAATCCGTTAAAAAATTTCGGATAGGAGTAGATTCTACATAAATCACTGTACGACCGATTTTCACCGGCCGAGCTGATACAGTAGCCGCGTGGTACTCATCTTTAGACAGATTTCATTATTTAGTTTTTAAGGCTCTCCAAAACCGAAACAATTTCATATTCGTTACCGTAACCGAAACCGGAAAAATATTATTTATGTATCCGTATCCATATCCAGGATCTAAAATTTAATATCCTGACATGCCTATTGTGTATAATTGATGCGTAGTTGCCAAGATACATATGTGGAAAGTTGTCAACTGGTTCATTAAAAGGTCACTGGTCGATATAATATAGTCTGTTTTTAAATACATATAGTCATATATTCAAAAAAAGTAGGTACTGGACAGGTCGTCGACTCTGATTACGCTGCGTTAACACTTTGAAAGTCAAGTTAAGCACTCTTTGACATGGAAATGCATTAAAGCATATTTAAAAATATGCTGTTCATACGAAAATAATATTGAATTATAGATTATTTATGTATATATACCCATTAGGTGAGGTATATATACGCATTTTATATGTAGTTCATTGGATTTGGATAGTTATATATCTGAAGCTAATGTACGGTAAACCACTACCATGCCTTGTAAATATCCTGGTTTGACTACCTCTTGGAGTGACTGGTAGAGAACGCCAACAAGCAAATTCGTGCTTTGTAAAACTTATTTTATAATGAATAAAAAAAATCACAGTGAAATTACGTTGTGTAACGAGAAGTAACGTTTGAGTAAGACTAAAACCTGGATTTTTAATGCAGACCTTATTATATTTGATCTTACGAGCGTTTCGCTAACTTCAAAAGCACTTTTGGACCATTCACTCCCATCTAGCTGAGTGGTGCCGCACTCGGCTGCAACGCAAAGATGAAAAGTCTCCAGTAAGGCTTTCCTTTGCGCCGAGTGTTTGTTACGAACGGAGAATACAATACAAGTTAGTTATAATGTATCCGTGTAGGTAAATTAAGACAATATTATTGTAGAACTAAAACCACAATTATTATGATTTTTTTTTGTGTGTAAATACCCATTGATACATCGCCTAGTTATACTATGATATCGTTTTCTAACTCCTTACTTACTGTAGACTACTTAAATTATAATAAGGAATTACAAATGCAGAGTAATAAAAAAGTATTTCTTTGACATCTACAATCAATTCGACAAATACATCACAAAAGTGTATAGGCATTAACAGGACTGAGGACTGCTGTCCTCCACACAAACTGATTTTAAACTTATATCATCGCGGACATAATACATTTTAACTGTAATGGGTACTCACGATTTGAACATTTTTTACAAACACACTCGTAAGTACCCGTCACAAAACAAACAAAACAAAAAAAAACAAAACAAATGTGTCAATCAATTATATCAATAGATAGAGATCAATTATGTATTATACGATCAATTTTGTAGTATGTAATTTCTTTCTAATCTTCTCATTTCCCTGGCCGACAACGCATCAATGATACCTTTGGTCTTGCTGATGTCCATGGGCGACGGTGACCACTTACCATCAGATGGCTCGTCTGCTCGTTTGTCGGCTATTAACATAAAAAAAAACGAATTACAAATAAGCAGATTCTTTGGGCATGTGGTTAAAAGCAAGGCAAAGATTTTTATTCAGAATTAATCCCGCAAAATTGCTGCTGCACATCCTGACTATCGAAATATATCTAACATAGTTCGTGTGGAATAGACGTTGAATTTTATAAGCATATGTAACATAAGAAGCATCCACAATAAACTATTACAGATGATATAGAAGCATAATTCTGCCAAGTACTTGGGCTTATCTAACTTCTCGGCGCCTCGCACTTATCGGCCGACATACACATATGTATCTTCTATGAGTGTTTTATACGCTTGTCTTCATGCACTGTAGGTACGATGGATCGATGATTCTAACAGTAGCGAAACTTGCCACGCAATTTTCCTCTGTATTCCCAAGAATCTTAAAGCGAGCGTTGACGTAAAAATACATTGCAAGTATAGTGTGAGTTTCTGGACCGTGTGGAAATTAATAGTGCCATTTGTTAAACATGTACGCAATTCTAGGTTCAGGCCCCAAGTGATAAGGACGTAAATAGCGTAGGCGTCGCGGCAATCGAGGCACATTAGACGATATAAAGAAGAAATCACGTGTTAATGCGACGCGAGAGCTTAGCACGCAGATGATAATTATGGTCAAGTGCCTCTTCGCGGCTTCGTTGACATTAGTCAAAAATTATTACATGCTCTAGAGGTGGTCCCATTTGAATGCAAATTAGCGTTTACGTAGCGATGTTTCGCTGAGTGTAAGCATGTTTATGTCTTATGATTTGTCTTCGAAAAACTAGTCCGATTTATTTGGGAAAATATAACGTCTTCTCTTATTATATGGCAGTTAAATTGAAACACTGACTAAAACGATTATCATTTTGCGCCAGGATGATTATGATTCCATACTCACGTATCGTGTCCTATAAAACATTAGTATTCGTTATAAAATCTTTATTAATTAATATATCCAATAATATCCAAATTTAATAACAATGGATATTAATAGAATACATACCTGGCTTACGAGATTCCCGAATATTAACCACAAAGAAAAGTAATGGATTCTTGAATACTGTCTGAAAATTGTAAACGATCTTAAACAGCACCAATTTCCAAATTACTTAATAAATATATTTAATTACTTATTAAATAGGATTATATTATTATCAGTATTATTATTAAGTCATTAATATTATTACTGGTATTATTATCTTAGATGCCTGCCTGGCTAGCTACCAACCTCCTGCTATAGTCGGCCGCCAAACGACTCGTTGTGTTCTGGCTGGGGGCTTGAGATGGGGCTTTGGTCTTGCTGATGTCCAGGGGCGATGGTGCCCACTTATCATCAGATGGCTCGTCTGCTGGTTTATCGGCTAATAACATAAAAAAAATTGACCAACTTAAAATCCGTTTCATAATTGAAACATGATCTAACTTGAACTATATTATACATATATTTATGATATTCCTGTTGCAGGTACTTGAAATGCGTAAGCGAGCATATGCGGGACATCCAGCCGTTCGAAGATGTGCCCTCGAAGCTGTCGGTGCAGCTGCGGCGGGCCTTCGTCGCCACGAGGACCTTCCACAAGGCGCTGCGGTCCGGCGCCGATGTCGTCAATAATATGAAGCAGGTGCGTTGTTCGACACAACTGTTTGCTGGATTCGATTCTGGTCTTTTTTATTTTAATAGAAATTATATATGTCGGCAACGCCAGTAGTTTTAGCAGGATTGTCGACATAGCGTGGCCGTAAAATCGTTTAACACTTAATTAATTATTAACAAACACTTCACTCCGGGCAAACGAAACAAGTAACAGTTCTTAGTGCGGAGGAACCGATCTCTGCGACCGCAGAATGTAAACTGAGGCTCCATCCGGCGTCACTCCACTACCTAGGCTTTGTTGTAGCACGATGTTAGCCGAGTATCTACGTCATCGCGGCGGTGCTGCCATCATACGAATATCGTGCCGGGTTTCGTTTCACGTCTATACTAATGACCATCTCTGACATATATATTCTAAGTCGCTCAGACCTTGCGGACAGGACTCAGATATTTTATAATGAGAAACCTTATGAAAATTACGTACCAATTTTGTTATTTTAATTTATTATCTGTGATGGTATTCATCAATTAGTTTAAGCATAATGCGGCAAGTAGCGAGCACCAAATTAGCGATAAGGCATTGATTTCAAAAGTTTTTCTTCTTATACAATTCTTTATAACAGATATAGCATACGTGGAAAACGTCTCCTTCGTCGGTAAACGACTGTATCTTCTCAACAAGAGCGCTAGGAACAAGGATAGCAAATATTAACACGGCAAACAAAGACGGCAACACCACTCCCGCGAACTGAAATTCATTTAAGACGTAGAGACAATGGCACACGCCCGTGACAAGAGGGCTATTTGGCTAAGTGTGCCCCCTTCTACAGTTGAAACAAAGGAATGCCGAAAGACATAGAACTAAATATTTTATATTTACAGATTAACTATACCTGAAATAGGTTGTTTTAAAAACATCAGAAAGACAATTTTGATATTTCTTTAAAATATCGATTGGAATTGCAAAAGTATCTGGAACTTATTACAATGAAATAAAAGAAATTAAAAACGTGATGTTTCATCGCGTTCAAGAAATTTCTAGATCAAATATTCCATACACACAGAACAACACCTAATCGCCATTTTATCTTCATGAATTATGTAATGCTCAGTAGATATCACACTAATAACTGTTTTCATTTGTAATTTGATTAATAAATTTATAATCAAATCAACTCCCAAAAGTAAGATCGACCTTGAGACTATTCTAACTTTAGAATTACAATGGAAAATTTACATAACTCGACCCACAAATTGCAAATCCATCCGTTGTTATACAAAAAAAAACTAATTTGTATGTTACAAGTTTGCTCAAGCTTCCATTCGTATTATTAATTTATTATCTACGGACTTTCGGGCCAAAACCTTTAAGTCTAAATCACAAAATATGTAAATACTTTGTTGCTGTTCTCTTTGACATACCTGCCACCAACAGACTTGTTATACGAATCCGTAACCTGTCCTCACTTCGACATGTTTAGACATGCTGCCTCCAGCTCCAATGCTAATACTATTTTGGGACAAGCCGCATTTCAAAGCGGATCACGCTTGCCATTGTAATATCTTTTTGGTGAGATGTTTGGCGGTAGGTCTCAGATGCGGTAGGTCACTTTATTTACAAATTAATTTGCATATTAATGGCTCTATACAAAATTTAAGCACACACAGAAGAAAATGAAAAGTAGCGACGGAATTTTATTAGCTTGTGTAGGTAGGTTAATAAATATATTTTAATATTATTTATTACTTTAACTAAAACTTAAGTTAACAATTTATAACCAATCTCCATTTTTGCAGAATTTTCACTCATGTATGTATGTGAAAAATCAATTAAAGGTTAAATCAACTCGTGTAAATATGGCCTTGTTAAAAGTGCTATAAATAAGAAAACGTCAGATAATTAAAAAAAAATTATCAACAATTTAATTATTACGAAAGTAATAATGTGCATAATTAAAAAATGCAGTCAGAAATTTTCAAAATTTATATACAGCCGTTAAATTGTTAATAATTTATTAAAAAGAATTACAATAGATTAAGATGTATGTCACTTAGTTGGCAAATAGCGGAAACTACCTACACAGACTATAGACTGTTGACCGTTACTTCAGTCCAAAAAAAATCTGAGGTACTCCCAAGTCGTGCCTAAACAAGTTTTACTTCAAAGACCTATTTCTTCCAGTCAATGGATAGAAGGTAACGTATAGAAAACGTCAAGAAAATGTAATAATAGTATTCATAAAATTATTTTCAACCAGGGATGTTAAGGAGCTCCGTAGCCGTAATCGAAACTATCGGATATCCGAAATAAATAACTATCCGTAACCGAATCCGAAATAAAAGTTTCGGATAATTTCGGATAGGGGCGGAGTCTAAATGAGACATGTTATGACAATTTTTTTTTACCCGGCCGAGCCATTTATTATATCTATTGTTAACTTATAACTAGGCAGTCATTACGGGATTTCATTACAATTTTACATAATATACGAATACTTAGATAAAGTGTAAAAAAAAGTATTGTGTTATCTATGAAAAATGCGTCCTAATTCTAGTATAATTTGGACATTTTTTAATCAAGTTAATGTAGATTCCGCAATATGTAAACAGTGTGGTTTATTCTCGTAACGGAGGTGGCACTACTTCGCTGAAACTTCATCTTAAATAAAAACACAGTGATAAGTACGAACAATTTTTGTTACTGGAAAAGGATAAACAACAAAAACCACAAGCACCCAAACAGCTGACACCTTTACAGGAATGTAAAGCACAGTTATTAATAACAGATTCTTCAAAATATGGGGTGTTTGGAATGAAAGTAATGCCAAAACAAAAAGAAATTGATAAATTAGTGACCGAAATTATTGCATTACACAACTTGCCTTTTAATTTTGTGACGGGTTTGAGATTTCAAAGATAAACGCAGATAATAAGATAACCACGTTATCATCTAAGAGGCCGGCACTATTTTACTAATTTACTGTGTAATGATATTTACAATAAAATGAAATTAAAGGTTCTGAGATTACTCCAGCAATTTGAAAAGTTATCATTTACTACAGATGTGTGGTCCGAGCCCAGCGCAAATTTAAATAATATTTTGGAAGATTGTGGTTTAACCACGAAATCAGTGCATTGTATTTTTCGCGACAGGGGATCTAATGATAAAAGCTATGAATATGGCCAAGTTCACTGATGGAAATTGTACTATTCATCAGCTAGAATAATGTGTTCGGTTGGCGATGGACACTAAAGAATTTTTCTTACCAGTGATTACAAAGTGCAAAAAAATTGCAACTCACTTCAATCACTCTCTAATTGGTCAAAATGAATTGAACCAAATTCAGACAGAAAGACTGAACCAATCGAGAGTAAGTATAATTCAGGAATGTTCAACACGGTGAAATATTTTTATTCTAAAATATACAATTATTATGTTAATGTTTTTTTACTTTATTTTATTTGACACATTTTTTTATTTTTTCACAAATGGATTTCGACTTATTATGATGAATGTCCTTATTCACCTAAGAGACCACGGAATGAGGTAGCTACGACAAGGTCATGTAACTATTCATCCATTAAATCTTGTCTGGCTGAAATATTAAGCGTAAAATAACGAGGGAGGACAAAATATAGATTGTGATGACAAAGTGCACAATAATTTCATTGTTAATACGTACATTACAAAATAAATACAATAGATAAATTTTTTTGACACTCATTGAAAATCCAGTTTTATGTTGGAAAACTCATATCAAGTACCATAGCGTAAGTGGTTTTGTAAGACAGTACCGGTTCCACCTCCTGCAAGTGTACCGAGTGAACAGCTTTTTAGTGCTGCTGGGTTAATTTATGACTACTTAAGAAATCGAATTTCAGATGATAAGGCTGCGAAATTGCTTTTTGTTAAATATAATTTACCTTTGCTGAGTTTTGACTATTAAAACTATTATAGTTAAGTGAAAGTTATGTAAATATTTTGTAATAGTTTCATTACATACAAAAGTCATTAACAATAAAGCTGCGTTTGTTGTTATACTTAGATTATAGTAACACACAATAATTACTCTTAACAGGACTGATTGACTGATTACTGTAATAATTCCTAGAAAGTTTTAATTTTTATAGTATAATGCAAAAAAATATATAATAATTTTCTTATTATATTTATAAGTACTTAAAATGGAGTAGGTAGTTATAATAATTACTTATATGAATGATTTTAGTACTAAATGATAAACTAGAAATAAAACCAATTTTTTATTTATTTGTATTATAATTATTTTACTTTTAAAATTCCTTAATTTTAATATCCTTAGCCGAAATCATCCGAAAGTAACAGATAATCCGAAATAATTTCATATCCGTAACCGTATCGGAAACCGGTAAAATATTTTTCATATATCCAGATCCGAAACTTCATATCCATAACATCCCTAATTTCAACTGTGGTTGAATTGTGTACCGTAACTTTTTGAGTGGGGCAGCCATAATATAGTCTGTGGTACGGATGATGGACACCACGCAGCAGTCTGAAGTGTGTACTTGTGTAGCACTCGGCAGGACAAGATTGATGACATCATTAAACATTTCCGTAGGCCGCAGTTTCTCAGATGTCCTTATAATACAATATTTCTTCCCTTTATACATTTTCGTCGTTCATTACAGTGAAAACGACAACTTTTAGTTTAAAAAAATTAATATTATTCTTATTAGTTTTTATGCATTATTAAGACCGGAACTAGTACAAGTTATCGGTTGTTTTTTCATTTTCAGTTGGAGTTTAGGGAGATTTTTAATGATTCAGGGAACTTCTCAATTTTATTGAACGAATATTTTAAATGTGATAATTGTTTTGCACATTTTATTTTCAATTACTGCAATCGGTTATTTTTGACTAAGTTTCATCAATTTTGCTTTTAATGTCTACATAGTTTTTTGCATTTGCCTTTTCTCATTTGAAGTTAAAACAACAGAATCAGTCTATTAGCAATAGGATTCATTATCATTGTTACTTATTTGTCATATATGTAACAATAAAAATACCAGAACTAAGTAATACATACGTGACAGTTAAATATTCAAATTAATTAGATTTTACAAGTAGATGAATTGAAAGATTTCATTATATAATAATTCAACCTCACTGGAAGATTAAATTTTCGTAAAATAATGGATAAAGCTCATAAAACCTATCACGACTCTTGAATGCCTGTTACCAGATATACATACGTCCGGCACGGCTTAAAGACATTTAGCAATAGCATCTAGGACCCAAAATAGCACAAAATTTTGTTACGTGCGGTAATCTCCCGATCGTGGATTTCGTTGCAGCATTCTATCGCTTACATTTCGTCACAACCTCATTTTGAATCTTCGAATCTTGAAATGTCTGTCCTTAGAACGTGAGTCACGGCCGCTGCCCCCGGCGGGCGCCGCGTCGGATGACACATCCGATGCTAATATCATAATAATCATTTCAACACATGTCTTCATGCGATTTTTTGTGCCCTTGTTGACCGAGATGTCGAGTTATATACTGATTTGATAGGGCTAGCTCATGAATTGAACGTTTACTTTTTACCATCTAAGATAATTAGCCTGTAACCAAGTGATTAAATATTTCTCCATGACGTGAAACAGAATTTAAATCCCGATGGCTGTGTAGTCTAAGCTCTATTGTTAAATGATTGTTTGGTGATGTCATTTCATATTTATGTTACTTAACTCTTGCATTTTTGTTCATGATCGCTAATAATAAATCGATTGCATATTACAGATATAATAAATTAAATACATATATTGGGGTAGTAACACGTGCACGATGTACAACCCTAATGATTTTATAGCTAGTTCCTGAGTGATGTCACCTCTATTTATTCAGTTAAGTCGTGTGCGATAACTGTCACACTTGATTCCACTAATAGGGCGCCTCATGGCTCATGGCGATATGTAAGTACGAGTGGGCCACATCCAAGATAATTGAGCAGGTGAATATTTTCGCCTTTATTTCGTATGGCTCATAACATTCGGGATAAATGAGGTATTCACTGCTCTTTACTAAAGGATACTTCACACAAAATACAGGATGTTACTTTAATAATATTGTTTTTAATTCAAATTCATTCAGTTGTTTAGGTATTTTGTAAATACACTTATGGACATGATTTCTTGCTTCTAATACCGTTTGTATAAGATTTAACATTAAACAGAAGAAACGGGGACAAACTCCACAACATGTCTGCACGGCGTCAGTTCCGACTCTAAATTTCCAGACGTCCTTGTCACTTGTATATTCATCTATATTATAATATCCTTTACACGTCTGTTGGCTAGGTGGGAGTGAGCCAGGAGTGTGTGACAGCATGGGCGCGACTACGGTTCTGTGGAACGTGCGCTGGGGAGCAGCCGCCCGCGTGCAGTCGCTATTGCCACAACGTCATCCGAGGGTGTCTGCCCACGCACGCGGACCTCTCCGAACAGTGGGACGCTTATGTCGGTAAGTTGGACAACGAAAAAATTAAAAAGTCATCGAAATCTGAGTACATGGAAAATAAATCAGTAGATGAGAAGCTAATTTGTTTTTGCTGACGTAGCCTCAAGGACTACTCCATCAGACATTGCCGCGCACATACCTTTTGTGAATTAATGACTGCTTGACGTGCTCTCTGAGGGTTTGAAAATCTAAAAATATTTGCCATCCAAATCTCTACTCAGGTTGCAATGGAATGCATGTTGACCGTGTTCATATTGCTGCTTCAGTTTGCTCTATTTTTACATTCAAACTTCTTAGTATACATACTAAGCTGCCGTCCTGCACAAATGAAGACAAAAATAATAGTTTCAAATAAGTTTCTATGATTTCTTATACCTCATATACATATACATCTATGACTTAACTATGAATCTCGTTAACATTAGTCTCATGTTTTAGACGCTGTGGAAAAGGTAGCCGACCGCCTGCTCGGCCCCTTCAACATCGCAATGGTGGTAGAACCCATAGATATCAAGATATCGGAAGCGATAATGAGCTTCCAGGAACGCAACCAGGAGATCTCGCAGAAAATATTCTCCGGCTGCGGCAAGCCGGACCTGGGCGGCGGCGGCGGCGCCGGGCCGTTCTTCGCGCCGGACCGGGCCCGCCGGTTCGCTCGGTCGATACCGGACTTCGACTGGTATCACAAGAACAACGACGTCGACGATTTCGAGATCGAAGCGTCGTTCGAGAGCCTCTACAAAAACGATGCGTCGCTGCTGAGCCTTCGGACCCCGGAAGGAATACGGAAAGCGACCGATGAGTTAGCCGAGCAAGCTAAGTCCAGGGACAGGTTCCTGCAGTACATGAAGGGCAAGATCAGCCTGAGCGACTTCGAGGAGCACGAGAGGACGAAACGAGCCGCCGAACCGGAGCCCGCGCCCGCCGGCGGCGAGATCGACTACAGGGCGTATGAGTTCGATGGCAAGCGAGGGTCTAAGAAGAAGAAGCCCGCCGCGAGTAAGACTGAGGATGGTCACGGTGAGTTGATTCTCTGTATAATTTGAAAGTAAATTCTGGGAAACATTAATTTAATTCCAATAGACAGGAGTGAAACGACATCTAGCTAAAGAACTAAACTTGAATCAATGATCAGCCCAAAGGTCACAAGTCCATCAGCAGGTTGAAAAGGTCCGACAGGGCTTCATATTTTTGACTTTTTGATCTGTCGTAAAAATAGGCGGCCACTCCAACCGGACTCTGTCAGCGTCATTCCTTTGACACTTCCTAGCCTTTTTTAATTTTTTTTTTATTTTCTACTTGTCATGCGGAAATTTTCTTGGCGCATTTGCCTTACGGAAAATTAACGAAGTATATTTTACAAAGATCCTATCACACACTATCACCAGGCGCAGAATCAGGGCCGGCGCTGGAGCGGCTGGTACGCGAAACGCGCGCACGCGTCCGCAGCTCGCGACGCTACTGGAGCCTGCTGCCCGCCGTGCTGTGTAGCTCTACCAGCGTCACCACCGCGCCCTGCTTCAACGGCACGCACGTCGCCAGGTGAGACTACCCACCACACAACCTAGATACACGTATATATAGAGAAGACCACACATCTTCTTCCGATACATAAATATCGTAAAGTTGGTAAGTTCGCCCTGTGTACAACTTTGTTTTAGGAATTTTTTATTAAGGAATAAAGTACACAGTAACCACAATAATCTCAATTAAATAAACTATGGTAACCGTATGTACCTCTTTAACGGTGGAGGTCCAGTGAGCTACAGCTCCTGATGGTACTGCTCCCGTATTATGTTCCGATGTACGCACATAGATCAGTGCGTATAAACATGTACGTGTATTTTATCTGAGCGTACACACATGCACAATACGTGTATTTTATTAACGTCTTCTGACAATCCGTATACTTCGTAACACAATGGCGACAGTAGCCAAAAAAGTCACAAAACGAACACAGTCCGATTGTCATAGACATGAGACAAAATATTATAAACCACACCATGCAATATGTACCTGTTGCAAAGCGTGTATAAACCGAACTCGTCGGTGCAGCTACACGGCGATCGCGGCGGGCGAGGGCACGGCGGCGCTCGCGTCCAACCCGGAGGTGCGCGGCGCGGGCGGCGCGGACGGCGCGGGGGGCGCGGGGGGCCGCGCGCAGCTGGACGCGCTGCGGGCTCTGACGGCGCGCCTCAAGGACGCGTACAACGGCGTCGAGGTGCAGTGGAAGGACACCGGTGACGCCGGTCAGTATCGCTGCACACTGCTGGCTCAGATATGTAGTGTTACATACATAACACTGTACTGTTGGTGCCACGCACCAACTTGCTATTTGTTGTATTTTTCTTTCAACGCGAAGTTTGTAAAATTCATTATCGAAAATTCCATTCGAGCGATCGTTGTATCATATGCTTGTAAATCCAATTCAAATGAGTTCGTATCAAATCGAGTCACAAATCGATTTTATCGGCTTTATAGTTACAGGATCGATGACAGTTAATTATGTAGATAGCTGGTACGAGTCGAACGCAAGCCGATTACCAACACACTAAGTAAGCCACGCACACCTATGTATGTATATCTATACACATATATTACGTATCGTTAATTCGGTGTATGTCGTGCAGCGGACGAGCTGCAGCTGGCGGGTACGTCGGACTTCGTCGACACGCTGGGCTCGGGCTCGGGCTCCGGCGACGGCGACGTCGACTACGACTCGGAGCCCGGCGCCCCGCGCGCGCCCCGCCCCCCCGGCTGGCAGCCCGCCGACGACGACGAGGACCACGACTACTCTGAAGGTACGTGCAAGTGGACCTCGTCGTACCACTGTGATGGACATCTCAAATGAAATTTATTGGATGGTGGTTTTTTACAAACGCAAAGAAAGTCATACTACGCCATCGCTTCAACGAATCTCTATTGCGAGTGGTCTTGGAGTAACGAGCGGCAAATAACTCCCGAGGAGTTTTCCTATGCACAGTTAGTTAAAAACGCCACTTATTAGTTAGTAGTGCTTGTACTTGGGGTTATATTTCGAAATCATGTTCGAGCAGTCTTCAAAGGAATTCTTTAAGAGAGCAGGTAGCTGCTAATACGAGAAATGCACGCGAACTGAAATAATTTTAAAATCTATAGATTTGCCTGGCCGATATTATTCGCTGACACCAACGTCTAAGCACATATCCCTCGTCCGTAGTTCAGAGGCTGCGTTCGTTGGCTGCTGCTCAAAGATGTATGAAGCCACTGAATTCAAATACACAAAATGTTTTAGATAATGAAATGAAGATATTAATTATTTATTGTTTTATACTTAAGACATATCAATTTATACTTAAATATATCCAATAAAAACTAATTGACCGTATTGAAATCCCATTAGAACGCCACTCTTTGTGACATTCATCGTCTACGTGCATAGAACTTAATGTAATACATACAGATTACAATTAATTATACTGTTTATTATAGTTTTGACCCGCACGAAGATTCTCCGATATATATTACCCGAGGCTATGAAGCAGTTCTTAGTTTTGATAGAATTTATTCAAGAAATATAGGTATATAAATGTATCCGTGGTCGGCGAGAACAGGTTGATACTATTACAGGAAAAAAAATATAATTCGACTTATTTGTTTTATGTTGAAATATTATCTTCGGTAGTACCTGAACGTCTCGGTGTTGAGAATCTGTTACTTAACAAAATTACATGCCTTTCCGGCCTTGTAATGTTGCTATTTTGAACATGTCAACATATTCACGCGGTTCATGGATTTTACTAAGTATATAATAACCTAATGTAACGATTAATATTTTATCGAGTATGAACTTAAAAAAATCACTGATAAAAATTGCAGGTTCAGGCGACAGAGCCGTCGACGAGCCGGCGCCCGTCCCGGAGGGCCGGCCGCCCGCGTCGGAGCCGCCGTTCGTGCCCACCATCGTGGACGTGCCCGGCACGAACAACGTGCAGAACAGGGGCCGCGTCGACCAGCCGGCGACGGCCGACCCCTCCGGCGAGTACACCAGCGTCCGGTGGAAGGACCTCGAGCAACCGGTCAGCGAGTCCCCCGCCAGCGCCGCCGAGCGCCCCTCGCTGCATAAAGCGCTGTTCGCGTACGCGCTGCCCGTCGTGTGCGCGTGGTTCGGCACCATTGTCACCGATCTGTTTTAGTGGCGACTAGGATTTTTGTGTCGAGTGTCAATGCAATCGAACACGGTTTCAAACGCGATGTCCTACTGCAAGTCTTATAACGGTCTTATTTTAAGCTCATTTTACTTTTAAACTTATAACCGGGTGGCATTCTCACCTTTGTTGCGAACTATTAATATAAGACTAGCTGCAATCATAGACGCTATGTTGATTTGAGTCGAATAAAAGACATGGCAATGGACTCGATATCTGAAGATGAATGATATCAAAATATAAGGACGTGTGTACCGGGCGTTGTGGTTGTGGACGCGGCCTAGTCAGTCCAGTGACGGTTTCTAGCGGATTCGCCCTGTGATATGAATTGTGTGTACGTAGCCTTCAACTAACGTCGGACATTCAACCAATTAACCTTACACGGAGGTGTAAACTATTTTAATTTCCAAAACGGCTTCGGTCTAATCAACTGCCGCGTATAACCGAGCGCTACGACTAATTGAATTTATCTGTTTGCCTTATTCTGTAATAAGCTTAAAGTTTTAAAGTTTGTTTTCGCATAAGAAGCAGCATAGGATTATGACACGCGGTGGAATTTTAAGAAGTGATCGACAATAACAGTGTCTTTTTATTTTCATGTTCGCAATCGAAAAAATGTTTTTATAGAAAAAGACAGCCAAATCGTGTATTTATTAAATGAACTTTTGTAAATATTTAATGTAAATTATGATTGTACTAGATAGTCGAATGTCTTTATCTTGTAACGAGTAAGTTGTGTGTATAATATGTTGCAGCCGAACTTACGGAGTGGACGAGTTGTAGTCTAAATTACACATTTTCCGATGTCGATCAAAGTAAACTGAATGTTGAATCTTTTTGTAAATATATTGTGACGCAGTTTTATGAAAATGTTTAAAATGTAAATAAGAGTTAGCTGTATCTCTAAGCGTAAGTTAAGACTGATTTGCTTCGTTTTTAATATTCGTTTTCGTTTAAGTATAACAAACACTACGTGTGCGAGGGACGACCATCGGGCAGGTCGCGGTTCGCACTAAAATCTCTTAATTCACTTAGCTCTATATGTATTCTGCTTTATAATTAAATTAACATAGGTCAATGCTAATGAAAATATCTTGAGACGTTCCAGTAGACCACTGAGCAATAATTTAGTTAACTGAACTCGATGTTGTACTAGCGACATCTACAATCAAAACGGCGAACACATAAGTGTGCGTAAATTGATGAACGGTGAAACACAGAAAAAATTCAATCTTCGCTGTCAACACGCATAATTTTTGTGAAAAGTATAATTGATATTTACGTAATAAATTCAAAATTACACTATTTTGGTGTGATACTTGTTTCGTTCTGTTTATTGACATCGGATTCAGTACCAGATTATATCGCATTTCCTCTTGAGTCCTTGGTCTATGGAATACAAGATTATTTTGCTCGTGTCCACTATTGACATACAAAAATTGAATTAACATCCCCTACCCATCAAGTTGGTAAACATTAAATTTGGCCACGTATATTTTAAGGCATATTTATTAATGCACGATTATTATTAACCGTTGTGTGGTGGCCACATCTTGTTGTTTTGTGACTTGATCGAATTATATTTTTATTATAAGGAATAGTCATGACATTCTTGTAGTTGTACTTGTCTCACGAGACGAGATTTGTTACATGCACTTTGCTAGGACTGAAGCTTAAATAACTTTATTTAACAGGATTTAAGGTTCGAAGCTAAAATTAAACAGAAAATCTACGCGGTATTTATGTCTGATGACATTTTAAGTCGCAAGAACTGGTTCTATAAAATGAAAACTTTGGAGATCTTCATTATGTAAAATCCCAATAAACGAAGTTACATCCATTAATAGAGTCGAGGTTACTTGTCGCCCGCTGGATTTGTAAGAGGATTTAAGGATACTTTTTTGTCCTCTTGGATCCATGAAGCGAATTGCTCAGAGAAGACTCGATGGCTCGTCATTGGATTTCGGGGCCAACGTCTGAGCCAACATTATCGAAAGTTTCAGTTAAATTTTATTTATATGCATACATGAATTATTTCAAGGCATTGTATTCGAAATAGTTGCATAAATTTTTACTTTCACCGGTTGCCATTGAATAAATACGTAGTAATTTATTTGTGAAAATAATTTATTATATTGGCATCAATGCTTGTCGCTATGTTGGCTCACTTGTTGGCGTCAGTGTGGCGCGGGACAGTGTTTCGATTGATTCGGACTAAGAGTAACCGACTGACGTAATAATATTTCCCGATTTGATTTTAATATTTTATGTATTTGGCTTCAGTTATACTTTGCTAAGAAATGTAAATGAATTACTAAATAATTTGCAATGTATTATGTATTTAATAATTTTTTTTTTATTTACTCGAAGTTCTGTTATATTAAAAAAAAATAGTTGCCATTATCGGACAACATAATCGTTTAAATGAGTCTAACTCAGTTATAAAATCAATCTTGAGTGTCTCAATAATGATATTTAACATATGAGTGTTTGGAAAAACAACTATTTTTTACTATTTACATTATAACTTCGGCCAATGTAATTTATTACCGTGACGTAACAGTATGACTAGCGTTTGTCATTTTGCCACAATTTCCCTCGCGGCCACGGTCAGAAGTAGATCAATCAACCGCCATCCGCCATCTCATTGAATTCGTTAATATAATTCACTCGGGGGGCGGGGCGGAGGGCGTGATTTTTTTGATTTAATCGTTTCACGCATTTTTATTTTAAACTTTTAACTTTTCATAGTATCATTACTGTCATGCTTAAAATTGATCGGTACCTAAATTTAAATGAGAACAATTACTTTTTTTTTTATTGGAAGCTCACACTTCGGGACCGTAAAGGCAGCTGTGTATTTTTTTACTGACATTTAATGCATTGCAAGTTTAATCAGTATACCTAGTTAAGTTTAACCAGCGTATAGTCTACTTAAGAATATTTCATGCCATACTAAAAAGTCGGATATATGAAATCATGTATTTATAAAAACGCACAATATCTATCATAATAACGATAATAACATGAATTATACATGCCTAGAATATTGTTCTCAAATTGTACGTATTTTATAAATCTCATATCAATGATGTGGTTTTGAACGAATGAAGTTTAATTTTTGAATACGCGTTTAATGTATTTTTCACGCAGTATCGTGCAAGTTACGGGACCAATGATCGAATATCGCGTGTCGTGCCGTTCGCTTAGGATTTCGTGAAGGCGCTCGCTTCAAACTGTACGACTTGCACGCGCAGTTTCCGATGAAGGCGGTCGATGAATGTATAATAACGTAGCATAATAACTTCACGGTCGATGTGTCCCCGGATCGACGTGTCGACCGTGAACTTCGGTGTCACTGCAGGGTGTCTGAAATCTTCGATTCGAAGGGGCGTGAACTGCGAAGTACGTGATTTGAGTATACGCTGTGGCGTGTCGTGCAAGATTTCGGACGACCTGTAGACACAGATTGCGGTCAGTTTTCCATATTTTTTTGTAAAAATTAACACGCACATATTTATTTAGACGCCACGAAATTTTCAGGTTTCAAAATATATATTATTATGTTCATTTTTATACATAGAAATTTACGAATATTAAATTATTGTGTATAATTGCAATAAATAAATAAATTTTTATTTTATTTTTGCGTTGTTTTTTTTTTGGTGTGCTTTTTTATTATATTGTTATCTTCATTGTAAAATGTAGGTTTAAAATACTTCATGATATTTTTAATAACTTAGTTTATAACTATTAAAAATTTACTTATCCCACGGAGAAATATGAAATCTCCCAAGAATTATTGTAAATACTTTATAATTACTATATGTTTAACATTTAAAATGTTTAAAAAATTAAATGTTTCTAATAATTGTAGTTTTTATACCGTTCGATAAATACTTTTAATACACAGGGTACAAGCGATCAGCGACGTACCAGTCATATATAAAATTACGAAATTAATTCGACATTCGCCACCCACCGTCCACTATGATGGTTCCGTAGCGTGATACTTAGATCAACTTTATATATAGTTTATTTGTCCTCAAATTTTTCTAAACTACTGTCGATGTTTGATCTTGCATCCGCTGTGTGTGAACCACACGCCATTATCTTCAGCATTAAATTATATTTATCAAACATTGATTAATTAGCATCCTTCATCAATAAATTATCCACTTTCACACATAAACTTTGAAGTTGATTGACTTGAAACAAATTTAACTATTGACTACAATTTGTACCCATGAACACGTAACCGAACACGCCATTCATTTAGCTCCAAAACATGACGGTTCATTAAATCATTATATTTTTCTTACGATTATTCATAGAATTGACTTGCTTGTAGGGTCCAGTAGTGACGGAATACACGCGACAGAATTTGAAAATACATGGTCTTTATTTATGGAAACGGAACTTAATAAAGGCAATTTTAGTTTTATTTACTATCCTCATTGTTAATAGAGAGAGTAAGGATCAAAATTTACCTAAATATTTGTGAACATTGTGACCATTTTAAGATGTAAAAAGGTGCTGATGTAAGTGTATCGATTTAAATAAAACTACTCGCGTTATCTATTCTACATTCAAGACGTTTTTTTCCATCCAATAAGCGTCGCCGTACGCACTATTGTGACCCTACTATAGACTCGACACTTTTATGAAGTACAGGATTTTGGTCAGTCGTATGACATCTCTAGCGAGTGCGGCCGGGCCGTGGTACCATAATGGATGATGTTAATATATTATACTGAAATTGTATAAGCGTAAGTAGAAATTTGTAAATAAATAATTATAACAGAAACATCGGAATTTTCATTTCGTTCAATTTAATGGCACACCGCCGCCGACTCTGCCACTGCGGGGTGTTTGTTTTTTTTTGTCAAGCTGCTCCGATGTGAGCGATCTGAAACGAAGACGAAGTAACGGTGATCTTTAAATTGTGGCAGGACTCCAGCAAAGTTTAAAATTTACATGTAACAATACGACGCTGTGTCCGAATGTGAAGTGTGCGAGACTGGATCAGTAAACCGGCTGCTCCTCTTCCATTAGTTTTCGTTTGAAAATATTCTTGTGTAATAAAATTTATTAACGATCAGTAAATTGTCTTCGTTTCGATTTAGAAAACCCACCCGTACTGAATATACGTATATAAATAGCACCATCATAGACGGCAATGTTTTTTGTTTTTCCCTTTCATTATTTAAGTTGTCCTACTCCTACGAATTTGTAACATATTCCAATAGCTGCAGAAAAGCAGTCAAAATGTTGTTTATACATTATCATGAGGAATTCCCGTTGTAACGTTTATTTCTTTTTCCGTGAGAACAGATCCATTTTCTGGAATTAAAAGTGACCTACATTATGAGATTATGTTTCAAATATGCCAAATACCACCTGTATTTGTTTAGTAGTTTCTGCGTGTGATGTGTCCAGACAACCGGCGAAACATACTTGTAGACTGAAATGGCAATAAAATAAGGCTTAAAATCCATAACATCCTTTATGTTGTCCACAAAACATATGTATATAAAATTACAACGAAATATTTATTGTGCAGATTTGGCCTCATTAAGTTATTTTTATAACGTAGATAAAATGTTTTAACAGTTTTCGAAACTCAAACAAATCCCTATCAGAAATAGTGCCAGAAGAAGCTGAAAGAAACTCCAAAGGAAAAGTTTCATTGTTGAAATGTGTGTGTCCAGCATAAACACTATCAAAATAAGAAGAACAAAACATTAATTAAAATATTCTTATATTATATTTACAAAGTCCTTTTATATGGTAAAGTATATGTTAACACTTGGGCTGTAAATATCAAAATATTCTTTCAATCCTCATCAGATTCTTCCTCGCTGTCTTCACTGCCAGAGCCCGACTCCTCCTCAGAGTCAGAGCCCAGCCAATCAGGAAGCGACGGCTGCTCAATTATGGATTTCCATTCAATTAACTTATGCAGATCTGAAATACATTTTATATTATAATTATATTATAGTTTAGTTGCGTCTCTTCAATCAATTTTTAATTGTAAATAATATTATGAAAGTGTTTTATGAAACCCCACACTACAAATTTCATCATTACATTTTATCCAAGCAGCCATAAATTTTAACGCGAATCATGCTACTAAATCCATTGTCTGCAAGTCCTCACCTAAGCTGTACATGTCGCTGAGATAGAACTGTTTGTCGTCCCTCTCCAGCACGCCGCCGTACACGTACAGCACTGACCGCTGCACAGCCAGCATGGCCGACATGCGGCCCGACGGACCCCCCGTGGGGGCCGTGGCAGGGGTGGAGGCAGGGCAGGGCGCGACGTTCTCCGGCGCGGGCCCACTGCCCAGCTTCATCGTGAATACTTCGTCTTTGAACACTAGAAATGATATAATAAAATATATTGCGTCTATTATATAGCCCGCCCACCGACCAACGAGTTAATGACTTCAGGCACCTCTCGCTAGCGGCTGTGGGATATTGTTGTACTCAGTTCGATCATAACCATCTCACCATGGTTTCATTTAAAGACCTAACATCTGACACATCCTGTATAAAAGCCAAACAAACACCTGTCTCTGGCTCCGTCATCGGCCTGCTAGTCTGGGGTGGGGCAGACTGGGCCGCGGTGGCCTGCTCGGAGCGCAGCAGCACAGCGTGCCAACGGCCCGTCTCGAGGTCCAGCACTTGCAGGTCATCGCTCATCTCACCCCGAATATCCTCCTCCGTCTCTTCAACATCCTGAAGTTACATCAGAAAAGGGTCAAATCGTGTGTAAATATCTATTAATTTAATATATTTCCAAATTTGTATTCCATTATTATTTAATTAAAAAAAAACTTCAACAAATAATAATTGGTTGGAACATGCTAGGGATATTTAGATTAAAATTTTTGTACTCACACAAACACCTCCAAACACGTAACCCCTATTACTATGCACGTTGACAGCGGCAGCCTGACTGGCGCGCGTGGTCACGGAGCCAGTGGACAGTGACCGCCACGCCCAGCCGTTGCTCTTGGCGCTCAGACGGAACATGTCATTGTGCGTGTGCGTCCGCTCCGTCCGACCTTCGCGCACCCGCGAGAACCCACCGTAGATTATGAGCTGTGAAACAATTAGAAATCTATACGATCTCCGATGTCATGTTACTGAGTTCAATTTGTAATGATATTTTTGTATTCATTATAATAAAAGTATGATAATGTTAAGTTTCAAATTCATTCCAATCCTTGTTTATTATTATTAATGAAAGAAGGTCCACTATTCAATCAAATCGATTATAATTAACAAAAACGTAATCGAATGTTTCTTAAAATCACCTATTACATACCATAGATACCGTAATTATATTTAAACAAATAATGTTTAAAGGTTCTATTCAATCAAAATAATATTTGGAAAATTATTATATTTGTGTCATACTCATACTTCTCTTAAATTTTATGTGTATGTTAATAACATATTCGGTGATTTCAGAGCAAATGATATTTAAGTATCCTCGGAATATACTTACAGAATCATTTCCAGCCGGCAACATTACACAAGCAGATCTCGCAGTAGGTCCGCGGCCACTAGGTGCCAGCTTGCTCCACTCTCTCGTATCCAAGGAGAAGGAGTATACGTCATCAAAGTAGCGGCACTCCCGGCCATCGTCACAGCAGCCCCCGAACACGATTAAGTTACGGCCCAGCAGCGCCATGCGGTGTCCGGACCGTGGTGAGGGCCCATTTGGAGCAACTACCTGAGATAAAATAAAAAAAAAATTTAGGAATACTGTTTATTATCAACTGCTGTAAAAAATGTTGGACATGTTACAACAAATTACCTGCCGCATTCATAATATAAAGTTTAAAATATTATTATGGTGACTTAAATAAATGAATACAATAAATGGTTTGGTATTTTTAAACAACCACCTCCTTACGAGTGCTTATTTCCATAGAAACAAATGACACAAGAAACTAAAAAAGCTCTATTGACACTATAGTTACAGTATTAAAGTTAAATGTCATAAAATGATTACTGATTGATATACAGGTTGGGGGTATATATTTGGGGTATGAGTTTAAAATAGGAATTTCACTAACAAGCATTTTGAAAATTTGTTCCATACCTTTTCCCATTTCTTTTCAGCAAGTGAAAAACACCATAGATCCTTGTAATGGTAGAACTGTGTCTCCGAGGGACTAGTGAACTCCCCACCAAAGATCCACAACTCACCTCTGCAATACCAAATTTAACATCATTCCCATCATGTTATTGTCCAGATCTAACGCAGGGACACTAATAATAAAAAAATGAAGGTTCTTTTATGTTCATTTTATTAAATAAGTCTTTCAAAAATAGCTTACTTGTTAGCTTGTGTAGCCACAGCTTGGTGAGCACTTCGAGGTGGTGGACCACCAGGAGCCTTCACTTTTTTCCAACAATTACTTGATGGGTTGTAAAAGAATAAATCACTGTATACTTCTGTCTGTAAACAAAATATATGTAAAATAATAGTACAATAAACAATTTTCCATAATTTTTACAATAGTTCTATTTCTACAATCTTAGTTTATGTATAATTTTTCGTTTATTACTTTTAACTTCATATTAGTAACCTGTCCTTGTCTTGCTTCAAAAAACCTGCAGTATACGTAAAGAAATAGCATGAGTGCTGTTTTAAAATGGCTTTTTTCAGTTCTATGATTTAGAAATATTTGAATTTATAATAATAGTTGCAGCCAGGCAGTCAAAAACTTATAATTCCTATCCTAAAGATTACAAGTTTATGACTCATAATATATTTAAACGTGTAATATCATACAAATCTATTTTATGGTTTTAGCATCATATACAGTGTGTCCCGCGATAAAGTGCAACCCCGAAAGGGGGTGAAACTAGACCATAAAATATCGACAAAAAAATAGATTTATTTTTTTTAATTTTTTTTTACTATTTTTTATTGACGAATTAAGATTTTTATATCATAAGTAGACCTTATGTACTAAAAATAACGATTTCTTCTAAAGTAGTGGGTCGATTACGTTCCAATAAAAAAAAATATTATGCCAGATACTTAGCGGTAAGGATAAAATAACAATTAACTCTCCAAAAAGTGGAATCATGACTTTAACTTTGCTTTTTGTGTTAAAAAATCATTTTTTAGGCTGTTTTTTTTCAATGATCTCTAATTTTCTCGGAATTATGCCCCCAATACCAGGAGATTTTATGATTTATTATTATTCTCTACCATATTGTCTTCCTAATAAAAAAACAATCTACGCTGTAACCCAAAAAACACGCTGGCTAAGAGTTTTTAAAATTGACGTCACCACTCAGGTAGACACCCTTTTTTAACAATGTTACAACAATGGTTTAACAGCACGTGTCATTTTGTGTGTTGTAGCAAGGGTAGGTAGGAAGGGACAGGGGAGGGATTCGAAATACGACTTGGGATATTGTGGGGTAGGGAACTAGTCAGTCGCTCCGATATTCTCACTGCTGATAGCTGTTACTACTCCTACTGTGCTGTGCGTTGAATTTTTGTTACGATATTATGTTTTTGTTTTGTTATTGACTTTTTGTTACGTTTTTGACTCTACTTTGTTGTGAATTGTTGAGATACCGCGATTGGCCGAGTTCTCTCCGCGAGAAATCGCTGATATCCATTATTATTATGGAATGTCACGTGGACGCACAACAGTCGCTCGTTCTGCATACATCAACGCATTCCCGGGAAGACTTGTGCCGTCAGCACGCAATTTTCAAAAAGTTCACCGGAAATTATCCAACATCGGACTTGAATTAGTACGAGATGTCCGTGAACAAGCTGTAATTATTGACAATTCAATAGAACGGGCAGTTTTAAACGATTTGTTTGCTGATCCTACAACAAGCATTAGACGCTTGTCTTCGCGTCACGGTTTATCGAAGACATCGGTATGGCGAATTTTGAAAAAGGAGGGATTGCATCCATACCATTACCAGCGAGTCCTTCACTTGCATGAAAATGTAGACAGTCGGCCAAGGTGCGTCCTATCTGCATGGATTCAAAGAAAGGTTAGAAACAATCCACAGTTTTTGAAAACTGTTTTATGGATGGATGAAGCAAAATTCACTCGGAATGGAATCACAAATTGCAGGAATTTACATGAATGGGCTTTTGAAAATCCACACTTAAAGAGGGCATCTACATTTCAAGTGCAGTTCTCAATAAATGTATGGGCAGCTCTAATCGATGATATTTTAATTGGTCCAGTTATTTTACCAAGTACATTAAACTCCGAACGTTTTTTAACTTTATTAAGAGACGAACTGCCATTTCTGCTAGAAGAAGTTCCGTTGGCCACAAGGCGACGAGGGTGTATGTTTTTGCAGATGGATGGATGTCCTGCTCATTACGGGCGAAATGTTCGAAGTTTTTTAAATGAAAAGTATGCAAATAGATGGATTGGCCGGGAAGGACCAGTGGGCTGGCCAGCACGTTCACCTGATCTGACACCTCTCGATTACTTTTTGTGGGGTGTCATGAAACAAAAAGTCTATAAAACCACGGTAAACACCGAGGCCGAACTACAAGATCGAATTCGTCAATGTGCGAATGAAATAAGAAGCGACCCAGGGATGGTGCGTAGAGCTACAAACCAAATTGCTCTTCGTGCGGCAATGTGCCTCCAGCAAAGAGGGGGACATTTCGAGCATTTAATGCATTAGTTATAAGAACTGTAAAAAAATATGTACGTACTTGTGACTTGATTAAAACTTGTAATCAAAATCTGACTTTTAATGACGAAATGTTAACACCTCTTAGCCAGCGTGTTTTTTGGGTTACAGCGTAGATTATTTTTTATTAGGAAGACAATATGGTAGAGAATAATAATAAATCATAAAATCTCCTGGTATTGGGGGCATAATTACGAGAAAATTAGAGATCATTGAAAAAAACAGTCTAAAAAAATGATTTTTTTAACACAAAAAGCAAAGTTAAAGTCATGATTCCACTTTTTAGAGAGTTAATTGTTATTTTTCCTTACCGCTAAGTATCTGGCATAATATTTTTTTTTATTTGAACGTAATCGACCCACTACTTTGGAAGAAATCGT
Organism: Megathymus violae; assembly: GCA_003671415.1. Classification (NCBI taxonomy): domain Eukaryota; kingdom Metazoa; phylum Arthropoda; class Insecta; order Lepidoptera; family Hesperiidae; genus Megathymus; species Megathymus violae. The sequence continues at coordinate 1,471,617 of PDGT01000077.1, forward strand.
TATTTTTAGTACATAAGGTCTACTTATGATATAAAAATCTTAATTCGTCAATAAAAAATAGTAAAAAAAATTAAAAAAAAAATAATAAATTTTTTTGTCGATAATTTATGGTCTAGTTTCACCCCCTTTCCGGGTTGCACTTTATCGCGGGGCACACTGTATAGTCAGACAGATACCAATAAATATTCTATTCCACTTTGTAACAAGTTCTATTATTTGTATAAATAAGTTGCGAATGGTCATGTCACTTAACTACTGCATCTCACAGATATTTGAATTCAACCAAATATAAATTGCAACTATTGCAAATTGCATAATATTTATTAAATCTTTTGGCTTAGGTATCACAGTATTACAATAAATTAATTCCAAATCAATTCTATCAATTAACATGCAAAAAAGTCCTTAAGTATTTTTATAAATATTATGTGAATTTATATAAGTATCTTATTACTTTATTAAAAAAAAAAATCATAACAAAATAAACTTTTGTCATTTAATATAACTTGTATATACAACCCCACCTTTTGACCATTATGGTACTCTCCACCGAATAATATAAGCTCATTATTAATAGGGTGTGGAGTGAGAGAAGCATATGCCCGGGCAGTAGGAGGTCCTGGAAGGGTCTTCTCTGTTGCTGCTGACCTCCTTGCCTCTTCACGCTCAATCTCAGCTATTACTTTCGCAATATCTTCCTAATTGTACAGAAAAAAAGAGAATCAACACCATACATTAATGTTTCAATATCCAAGATAATATTATTTTGTAAACCTTACAATTTTTCGTACCTAGATTTATATAGTGTATAGGTAAAATAATAAACAGGGAGAGACTTCTTAGCATAGATAATATTCAGTAAATAATTTTGTAAAGTAAAATAAAATAAACGGTGTGGTTACTAACCTCTCCAAGATTCGCGAGTTCTTTTTTCAACTTATTAGCCAATTTCTTCTCAGTCTTGGCTGCTGTTTTAACAGCTCCACTGACTTTGTTTTTATTTTTTTTCTTACCCATTATTTATTATAATTATAGTATCTTTCAAAAACTATTCAGAACTATAAAAAGGAAAAATTCAAAACTTTATAAAGTCAAAATAAACACAAGTCAGGTTGTGCAGGTTAACACATGTTGCCAAGTCTAAAAATATTGTAAATTTAGTTTCATATTTTCTTTAATCCACTTTTATGCTGATAATTAATTTTATTGCTACACAGTAACAAACTCTGTAAGGAAAACATGTAAATTTAGACTATTTATGTTCAGTTCTGTGATTTGGTACAATTGTAATATTTATTAGGCAACACTAGAAATTTTTGATTAGACATTGAGGGCCATTGATTATACTAACTGCCAACACAGAGTACATTTTGTATAACTGCCAGCTGAGGGTGTCAATGAATAGAAGACAAACAAGTACCATAATGTTCTGACATTTAAACAAATAGGTTATCTAGTTAGTTTAATTTTTGCTTGTTTCTAACATGTAGTTTTTTTTATTTATTGTGTTCATGTTTTAGTAATTTCCAATATTTAAGGAACTTTGATGATTTCAACATAAAAATTAGATTTAATATTTTTTTTATAAACCTGTAGACAACATTATATAATTGGAGAAAAAGTGTATACGTTGCTTGTTAACAATCTAAGAAAACTGCATAAACTAAACGCATTTTGCCAAACCAAAAAGTTTTCTACGGTTGTGTTGTAGTGTATTATTTGTTATAAATAAAGTTTAGACAACAATGAAGTGATAAAGTGTATTAGTAAACAATGAATGTATATTAATTCGTTGGATTAAACACTGTAAAACAAATTCAGAAATTGATAAATAAAAAATGACTACACCTGGAACGTCGGTACGGTCCCATGTATTTTTTCTCTTTAATTTTTAATATACTCCACTCTTAACAGCCACCGTGCAGCAATTAAGTCAATGCAGCGTTAGATAATATATTGCAGAATATCTCCTGATTTGGTTCTTGGGATTTATTCGAAGGTTCTGCTTTTGTTCTCAGCAACCGTCAGCTGCGGTTCAGGAGTTCAAAATCAGAGTTCCAAAGAACAAGAAAAAGAAGTATCATGTCATGCGGTTTAATGCCAACCTGAACGTAGACTTTGCAAAATGGACACATGTCAAAATGGAGCGAGAAAACAATATCAAGGAGTTCAAAGGAGCCGAAGAGGATATGCCAAAGTGAGTTACCATCAGATTAATTTCAGATACATTGGAGCATACTGCTACTACATTCAAAGTAGCTGTTTCTGCTATTAATTAATGTCATAGCTTATACTTTTTTAAAGCTAAATAACTATAAATTAGTTGTATTGCAATGACCCATAACAAGTATTCAAACAGGCCAAGTATCATCTAAATCTATTTTGTGGTTTCTGTGTGCATGGGCACTTTCACACACTGATCGTCTGATAGACTCAAAGTCACATAATAAAATATACCATTAGATTGTACATATTTATAGTAATTTTAGCTATACTTAATATTTATATGTATATATATATATATATATACTTTATTTTTATATTTATATGTGTATATGTTGTTTATCTATACATAGTATTTATATATGGTATATTGTATGTATTTTATTTTAATTTATATTTATTTATATTTTATTTTAATCTTATGCACTGTCTTCGTCGCTTCTCAATTTTGCCTGAAGGTTGACTGGCAGAGAACGCTTATAGCATTAAGTCTGCCTTTGTATCATGATTGTTGGTTCAGAAGAAATAAATAAATAAAATAACATAATAAAAACTCTTGACAGATGCTATTTTTGAGACTGATACACTTTAGGTTATTTGTTCATACCTCACCAACCTTAGACAATATTTTACACAACCATTTCTTGTGACTTCCCATAAGTGTTACAAGAGACAAGAGATACCAAGAAGCATCCTAAACATTTTAACAAAAAAGATTAACATGGAAAACAGTCTAGTGGAAAACAAACATAAATCACAAACATTGTAGTGTGTGCAGCTAGATGGTATTAGTGTTGTTTATTGTAATATGATATTCAAATCACAAAAATAAAAGGAAGGTTTTTAAATCTTAAGTGTTTTTCCCAATGAATATCCATGATGGCCACAACACAGGGAATCTTAGTGCCAGTATATGAGATATGTGGGTAATAATATTTATGAACTTAATTACTATTTTCTTGACAGATATGGTGCAGGTTCGGAGTATGGACGTGATATTAGGGAGGAGGCACGGAGGAAGAAGTTTGGCATTATGACCCGCAAGTACAAGCCGGAAGATCAGCCCTGGATACTGAAGGTTGGAGGAAAAACTGGGAAGAAGTAAGCTTGAATGCATAATGGAGTCCATATTGTCTTTTAAAGTATGAAAAATGGAAATAAGGAATATTAAGTTTTTAGTTATGGTTAAGATGTTAAAAGAGTCACTTGAGAAGTAGATTCGCCATGGCTTCTTGGCTCACTATGCGTCTGTGGTAGTAAGGTGGTACTGGTAATACTGATACAGGTGATATCAACCACTCGAACATCAGGTGGCTGGTCCGCTTGTTTGCTGGCTACTTACCCTAAAAACAGATTTAGAACCATTGCATATTTCCAAATTAAATCTGACTCTAATTATAAGAACTATTTTTATCGTTTCAGGTTCAAAGGTATTCGCGAAGGAGGCGTCTCCGAGAACGCATCGTACTACGTGTTCACGCACGCGGCGGACGGCGCGATCGACGCGTACCCGCTGCAAGAATGGTGACTGTCGTTTTAAACCTCGCTTTATTTAATCAAAAAACAATTTATGTTTTTTTTTCTACTATTTTAAAATATCACTCGCTTCTCAAGTGTTTAAACTCTCTCAAGTAGACATGACTATTTTCACGGTCGACCATCCTAGATCGAACTTTCGGCGATGCTGTACTAAATTGAGTTTGTCCTAGTTTGTGTAGAGTTGATGAATTGATAGCTTTGAATAGCAGGTCCCAAATTACAAAAACGGAAGATAGAATCGAAAGACGAAAAATTTAGTTATTGTATTCGAAATTTAATACATCCAATATAAATTCCACAATTAAATTCTCCATACATTTTGACGTTTTCGAATGTCGAAATGTCCGAGCCCTGCCGGATGTACAAAATTGTTGGTCGTAAGAAATGAAAATAGGAACAATAATAATGTACCAATACGTTTCAGGTACAATTTCCAGCCCATACAGAGGTATAAATCACTGTCCGCCGAGGAAGCTGAGCAGGAGTTCGGAAGGTGGGTCGGGTCACATTCTGTTTCTTTTAACAAGGAAGATCTTTTTTTTTTTAATTCGTCGTTTGAAATACAATCTGTGTGTACCAACGGAGCGCGGTGTGGCGGCGCCTGCATTACACTCAAAAATTGGTGTGTCGAAATTGTTATGTTTTTTGTGCCGTCAGACGCAACAAGGTGATCAACTACTTCTCGCTGATGTGTCGCAAGCGCATGCGCGGCGACGACGCCGCCGTCGACGCGGACGACCCCGACGACGCCAAACCCAAAGGCGGCAAGGCTAAAAATAAAAAAGGTCCAGCTCCGTTATGCTCACTTAACTGACGTGATATTGATATTTCCTACTATCTTTTGTTGTGATGAAGTGTACCGACCTTCCATTTCAATTGTTAGCAACCGTACCTGTCGAGCGAACGGTCTCGGGTTCGACAACCGGCTGGAGAAATCACAACACAATTTTCTCTTATTAAATCAGTATTAAATTACTTTGCAACAATCCGCAAGCACAATTTATGATGGTATATATTTCTATACATGCATGAGACCTCCCTCCCTCCCACAATGGAACTTTGCGGTTAACACTCGTAGAGTCTACTCACCCTGAGGATGCTCTGTTTCGGAGCGAAACACGTGTTGGTGACGGTGTGTGTGTTGGTATATAGTTTTATCATAATTGCATATTTTCCTTCGTGGGAGGGTGGGAGGTTTCATGCATGTATAGAAGTATATACCATCATACATTGTGCTTGCGGATTGTTGCAAAGTAAATTAATATTCATTTAATAACAATGAATTTCCTCAAAGTAACGCCTGATACTATCAACAATTTTCTCTTATTTTATTTATTGTTACATATTTGGGTGTAGCGAAATAAATGAACTCAAAAACGTGTTCGTGTTAATCTATGGTTATATTTTAGAGATTGGTATAAATTGTAACACCGTTGGGTCTATAGCCATGCTTTTAGAATGGATGTTCATGGTGTCGCCACAGATCTGAAGGTATCGGACATGGACGAATGGATAGATTCGGACGAGGACTCGTCCAATTCCGACGGCGAGAAGGACAAGGAGGACAGCGATTCTGGTTCCAAGAAGAAAAAGGCCAAGAAAGGTTCGTGTTACAACTGGTTATTCGGTTGGCAGTAGTGTCGGGTTCAATTCCCATCTGGGGTCAATGTTTGTTATATTTCACCCGTGATAAATAATCTTAATGGGGAATGTGAGTGTTAAATGTTATTTATTTTTGTTAAGTTATGTTGACTAAATAATTTTAGAATTTTATTAATGAATAATGTTCACTGTTCATGCATTAATTCCTGTAAAGTAGACGGCGCTTCAGGTGAGTCGGTGCTAGTAGCGGATGGTAATGATTAATGATGTAGTAACAGTTTTGTATCGGTATAACGGGAGCGAACAAGCACGCGGCCCTCAGGGACCCGCTGACATCTCCTCAAGTTGCTGCAGACGTACTGTTCTTGCTCAAGACTAAGTGGAACGCTTCATGTATGAGCATCGCTAACTTCACCTGCCTTACAGAAACAACATTTCAAATCATTAAAGCAACGGTTCCTTAAATTGCTTCATATAGTCCTATGGTATAGACTAATATGAAAAGGACAAATAAGGGAATGATGGCTTTTCAATTTTTTTTTACTTATATGTATGTCGATGCTTCACTAGAAACCCACCTGATGGTAAGGGGAGATGTAGCCTTAAATGGTGGCGCATTAATTTAAAAAAATTCATTCTTTACTCTGTATTAACCACACTGTAATGGGACGGTGACACCGACGCGGGCGGACCATTCGCGTTATAAATGACGAAACAAAACCTGTCATCGGTACCGAAGGGTTGTTTATGAGGAAATTATGGAATACGTCGAACGATTCGGTAGTGGAAATGGAGTGGAGGAATTTTTATGACAACAACTGATACAGTTGTCGATGGCCCGTCAGTAGTAGTACCTGGTAGTAAACGGTCACGATCATCCATGACCACCACGGACGGTAGTGCATTGTCGGCTGTAAGGAAAGTGACGTTCGAGGTGAATAAATCTTCTCGCTAACTGGTTCTCTTGACCTACGATAGGCTCCAACTGATACATGCTAAAACCTGTCAAGGATTGATGTCGATGTGGACGGTTGTGTTGTGGTCGCCCGCGCCAGCGGCGGCCGAGCGGCCGAGCGCCCTAGCGCCCTAGCCGATGTTTTGTTTCGTTGTGCTCGTCTAGCCGTCGGAAAAAAGAAAGACAAGAAGGTGCAAGATGAAGCTTTCGAGGAGAGCGACGATGGTGACGAAGAAGGTCGCGAGAGAGAGTACATCTCGGATTCGTCTGACAGGTTTGTTAAGTTAAAAATTGAGTTAATTTTACCAATACTGCTTTCTTATCCAATTGAATCATTATAACAGCAAAGGATTGAACACACTCACTGATTCATTTAGATTACGATTGATTTATTTGTAAATAGTAGCTTCAATTCAATGTAGCTTCCTTTTAAATTACTTTTCCAAAAACTGCTTCGAATTCACCGTAATGTTTTCATTTTCTCAAAAACTAAACATCAGAATTCATTTGCATTGTTAAACACACAAGACCATCTGGAATCACCAGATTGTCTTTGAAAAGAAATATATTTTCATTTAAAATTTTGACGACCCCTATAGCCCAGTTGGTAGTGACCCTGCCTGCCGAGCGTGGGGTCCCGGGTTCGATTCCCGGCCGGGGCAGATATTTATGTGACAGATAAATATTTGTCCTCGGGTCATGGGTGTTTGTGATGTGATAATTGTGTATGTCCATGCCACCCGCAACACAGGGAATCCTAGTGCGGGAGTGTGAGTGTGTAAACGTTTATTTATTTATTAACCTTTCCTAAAAGAAATAGAAAGACACTACAAAAGTTGCATATGCACTACTTATTACTGATTAATCTTCCGATTTGTATTCATGATTATAAAGTTACAAGAACGTCGTCCGACGTCGCATCGCATTGTTAGGTTGACTTAGTAAGTGTGTGTCACCGACAGTTTGGATTTTAACAACTTGGCCTTCTGCTGGATTTGTGTTTGCTTTGAGATTTCGATCGTTTTATGTTGTTGCATTGAGAAGTACAGTGGAACAAAAGTTCAATCTCTAATGAAATTTAATAAAGCTTATTATACAACAATGGCTCTTAAGGAATGGCAACCCATTATATTATTGTTTTTGACGCATTGTTTATATTTAAGTACTTTAGTCATATTATCATGTAAAAGTAGTTTTACTTGACAAAATTTCAAAAACAATGTTACCGTGTACGTTTACGAGGGTTTTTTACAGTGAGTCGGACCACGAGGCGAAGGTAAACAAGGAAATGAAAGGCGTGGCGGAGGAGGATGCACTCAGGTAAATACGTCTTATGTAGTCAATAAATTTCTTGTTTAGACTTCTATTATGAATCCTGTATCGAATATCACCACCATCCATCCATATTTCGTTCACATCGTTGTTTAAAAATCTACTTGAAATTGGAAAAGCTGCGAAATTGTAATATAACCATGACGTACTTATAACTATATACATATACGCACGAATGTTCGTGCGCAGGTAACGTACACACGCAATCACGTGTAGTATAATTGTACATTTTAAGTGAATAAATAAAATTGCTTTAAATGTGAAATGAACGTGCGTTACGTAAAGGAATATGTACGTTACTTAGTGTAACCCAGCATATGTACGTTACTTAGTGTAGTGTGTCCCAAAATCGATTGTCTCATTGTTACAAATTTTGAAAGAAATATACTTTTTTTTTTTTATTATTGTGCGATCTTTATATATTGCGATCCTCACGCGACTTTTATAAATTTTGACAGAAAAGTAAAAATTTCGTAGGGATAATGTTCACCACCCCTACTAAATTATATTGTTCTAGCGACGTCAGAGTGGCGCAGACATGGAGTTATGTAGAAATTGCAATCTATAGACTTTTGTAATCAGATCTGGTCGAAACCAATCTGGAAATCTCGGTCCTTTATAGGATTTAGGATACATTTTGGAGTGTACGCAGGAATTGTTCGGAATAATTCCCCCATCGCCGTTGCTCCATCGAACTACCCGACGTACGGCGAGTATCCATCCTTACGTAGCGAACGTACCGCCTGTACGGACGGCGCGGTTTCAGTCTTCATTTTGTGTAGTGTAAAGGACTAGAATACTTGCCCGCTTCTGTGTTCCCGCCTTCTTACAATGTGGGAGTCTTCAACAGGAGAGCGAATAGGCTTTTATAAGTTAGTACGTTGAACATCTTACACTTGATAACTACTTAACATCAGGGGGGATTGTTGTTAAACATTAACTTATTCTATGTAAAAACGATGAAAAAACTGCAACGATCAGGTTGTAACAAAATTCACTGAACGGTGTCGTTTGCCAGTAACCCATAGACATGACATCTCGGTCCTTAAGGGTAGCAATACATGTATGATTCAGTAATACCGTATTATTTTTAGGTAGTTAAAGGATTATTAAATGTCCATGGATTGCAATTTCTATATAACTCCATGTCTGTCTAGAAAAAACGCTAACCATGTACATCTCGCAGGAAGCTCCTGACGTCGGACGAGGACTCTGATGAGGAGCAGGAACAGAAGCAGGAGTCGGAGCAGGAGGACGAGCCCACGAAGGAAGGTGAAGAGCGCGCCAGTAAACTCAAGAAAAAGAAGAAACCCGATGAAGCTAAGAAGGATAAAGGTAACTTTTTGTTTATCTACTTTTTGTTGATCTACGATCAATCCACTGCGCTACCATTGCTCATGATATACTTCTCCCCTGCTAAACAGTGGGGGTTTTCATCACCAGGAGGATGTTGACTCCGTTGGGTGTAACGTCCGGGCATAGAGGGATCCCTCGAGTCCCGAATTCCTCCCACTTGGACTGACGCCCCTCACAGGAGTCGTACGAACGCCGTGTAGGATGCCACCGATTAATTGATAAATCGCACCCTTAGAATGAAAGGGAGTTAACTCAAAAATTGCAATTTATGGGAAATGATGAAGAAAGTTTTCAAAAATGTATGGTCTTGAGTTAATTTAAATAGACTGATGTATGAGGTTTTCCCTTTTTCCCTTTGTCACTCATAATTCGGGCTCTTTTTCACCATGGGGTTTTAGAGTAGGCTTTTTTAAGTAAATTTATAGTAAAATCTGGAATTTAGAGTTAAGTAACTTTCATTCTAAAGGTGCGAAATGCTCAGTGGATCGACAGCGGTTGCATCGTGATAATATTGAGTCATAATTTTTATGGAGATGTCGCCTCTCCGCCA
>PDGT01000077.1:1481205-1626081 GCA_003671415.1 Megathymus violae
CGCCGCACTGGATAGTACTGTTTGATGTGTTGTGTTGAAGTATTTCACAATTGATTTTGCCGTAGATTCAAGTAGCGAGTTCAGCTCGGACTCCGACACGGACCCGGAGAGCAGTAACAAGAAGCCGAAGAAAACGAAGAACGCTACGAGCGACACCAAGAATTCTAATCCAGGTATACTCGTAATCAATATTTATAATTTTCTGCTTTTTTACTCGGCGATAGCCGGAACAATAAAAAAAAGTTGTACAGCGCCATCTAGTGGCAAGTCACAAAACCTATGACTTCTCCATAAAATTATACTTGTGCTTATATTAATGATTATCGACAATCAATTGTAGTTTCTTTGTTTTTAAGTGTTCACTCGTTCTTATTCATTCCCCCTCCTCCCTCCTCAACCTCCCATTCGCTGTCTGTCTCTATCGTGATAAAGATGTGTGTGCGCAGCGAGTGCGCCGGGCAGTGCGAACACGTCGCGCGCGGGCTCGCCGGCGCCGTCGGCCGCGCAGGCCGCAGTGGCCGCGGCGAACCACGCCGCCGCCAACCAGCCGCCGCCGAAGCGAGCCAAGCTCGACCCCTCTTACACGTGAGTACCTACACCGTCCACGCCGCCGGCCGGAGAACGTGCAGTAACCGTTGAAATATTATACGGTACCGTTTAATTGTAATGTGGTTGTCTTCAGGACAAAAGTTGAATAGGCTGTAACTTAGCGCACTTCGTCGCAACTTACACATCTCGACTTATATGAAATTTTACTCAAGTGTCGATTTGCAGAAATATTTAAAAGGCGGAAATTTTTCATTTATTGATTATTTATTATCAAAAATGTGATTGAATGTTTCCTAAATTAGGATCTTAAATTGGAACGTGTGTCGGCTATATTCGGATGACAACACAGTCCCGAATAAATATAGTACTTGACTAGACCACCGGTCGCACCCAATTTCATTATGTTTGTTCTTGGATGTGATAAGACACTGAAAGTACCGGAGTGTGTACTCCATGAATGACTGCAGATGGGACTCAAACTGGTTTATATGTGGGTTAAGAGCTATGAATGCATAATTTTCTTTACTCCCATAACTTAAAAGACTACCCGACTGGAACTCGGTAGCGTTGCAACGCAGGACCCTGACTTTTCATATTATTGAGACAACTTCTAGATAAAAACTGTCAACTTATTTTCTTATCTATCTATCTATATTTATTATCTTAATTAATTTAAAGCTCGGTTCTTGAGTATGGTCCTTCGAGCTGCTTTATTTCTTTTCAAATCGAAACACTAAGTTGCTGTTTACCACAGGATTATTAGTTTTGGCGATGGTCCCACTTTGAAGTTTATATTCTATAGTTATATAAGGTCCTACTGTTTGTCAGGAGGCATAACAACAACAATTCTGGCGATCAGTTTGACAGAAACCACTATAGCTATATGCAATTGTTTCTGAACATCGGCGTACATTATATATCTATTGTGAGCTCCGATTATTTGTTACTTATTCGTTGTTATTGTCCAGCGAATGCGGCGTGACCGAGGAGGCGGTGAGGCGGTACCTGGCGCGCAAGCCGATGACCACGACGGAGCTGCTGACCAAGTTCAAGTCGAAGCGCACCGGCGTCAGCAGCGAGCGGCTCGTCGAGACCATGACGCAGATCCTCAAGCGCATCAACCCACTCAAGCAGAACATCAACGGGAAGATGTACCTTAGCATTAAGCAGACCTGATCAATAAACGTTATGTAAACTACCCTCGTTTCTTTAAGTTGTTTTAAGACGGAGGCAAAGTAGTGTTTATTACACGCAGTGCGCTTAGCTCAACGACTTGGGTGCATATTATTGATCGTCCGATAAGCAACTAAGCGTTATATAGGACGTGAGACCGCCAGTGGCTAAATTTCTCGAGCTTTTAAGCCGCCGTTGAAGGTACATGAACCTCACCAGTTTGTAGCTATATATGTATATAAACGTATATGTATATATAGAACTTATCCATGTATGTATATATGGGGCATTTAATGACAGTAAAATTCATATTTAACTTGTTCTTGGGACGTAATTTTCTCTTTCGCATGCGTCCAAGACAGAGAGAGTGAGAGGATCTTTTCCGTGATATATATCCATCATGGCGGTACGTCAGGTGATTCGCTTAGGTGAACTAGCCTACCGCACGTTTCGGTCTCGTATAGATTTTTTTTTCGTTAGGCAATTTTATTATCGCTTCACATTGGAGTCTGTAGGTTTGTTTGATTGGTTTCAAGTGATCACATTCTGCATTGGTCACTTAAATGCAGATGAACTTCGTTCACCTCTGCAGCATCAAAAAAATTATGAATAAATAAATAAACAAATTTTTAGATAAGTTTTATTAACACTGAAAAAAAATGTATAAAAAATATAATACAATGTAGACTTTGAATTTCATTGTGATATTGAATCAACCGTTTTTTTCACTTCTAAACAAATTAGAGAAACAGTACGGTATTGTGTGTCGGATGCACCGTTCTAAATTTACCGCTCAAGTCAAGTCTCAAAATCATTAATTTATTAGTAGATTTTGAAGCTGACAGTAAACTAATAATTGCTGCGTTACATATTTTTATGATTTACAAAATAAATATGCGGATAAAAGTGACGTTAGTTAAGTTGTTCAACATTAATTTTGTTGAATGACGCTTAATATTATCCTTATAAAAATCAATAAGAAAGAAGATTAAGGATTAAAAAGATACAAAGAGTTGTTATATAGAACACAAAAAATATAATAATTTTGATCTACATAAAAATATAATTTAAATAAATAAAATAAATGTGGTGTCGTGGGACACCAGGTAGGAATGAAGTTCCTTCGGCTAATATAGAATCGACACAATTTGCAAAAAAAAATCGTGCTCAATTTTATGTAGGTTTTCTTGATTTTTCTCTTAAATTTTGCTGATTAGTTTTTATTTAAGTACAGGAAAGTATTTAGGAAATTCAGTATTTTAGGAAATAATAAATTACGTAAAATAAAAAAAAAATCGTAATTCAAATTATCAACTAAAATAACAAAATATGTCTCTTTATTTTTGTTTGACAACATAAAATTACATAGAAATAGAAATAATTACAAAAATAAAAGTTTATTATTATNAGTAATTCTTATTAATCAGTCTCGTCATTAAATTCTATTGATTAAACTATTGGCTTGAGAAAGANAAAGGTATTATACACNACTCGCTTGTGTATACGACTGTCGCGCCTGCGCACGTCTCATTTAACGGTTTTATTCCACGGACTTTTTCTTACGGTTTTACTATCACATTTTTTTTTAGTTCGGTCGCGCAGCAAAATCCTTATCTCCTCCAAGCCTGCCGTAAGGAACTTCGTTCCAATAACTCTGACAGTGGTCGCAAAACACGTCACCCGAGTTAACTGTACCGCTGAATTGTAATCAAAAATAGGTTTTTTTAGAACTTTGGGCGATGATGAGCGATCTTAGTAAATGTAGTAATTAAAAAAGTAAAATTTATGGTTTTACGGAAGTGGGATAAATGCCAAAATACGCTCAGCTCGGGGTGGGCGCAACGTAACTTACGTAACAACGTAACAACTTCTTTTCACAGCGTCGCTTCGCTCATTTCTGCCCTTTTTCGCGTTAGACAAGACACAGACTTTGATACTCATTTTTATATAAATATATTAAATTAAACATCAAGTTAGTGTGAGAACGTAGGCTTTCAACCGCACGTCAAATACAACTTGTTATAAACTTGTTGTGTTCGCTACTAAATATTTGAATAAATTTTTCAATTACAATACACCAAAGTAAATATTGTCATAAGTATTTTCCTAGCATGTTTTTAAAACGTTTAACTTCCAGGGCTCCTCCAATACCGTGTTCGTCAGAAAAACAACACCAGAAGAAGACGCGCAGAAGACTAAGCAATTTCTGTGTTCACCAGTACGTTGCATATTGTTCAAACAATTTATGAGGATGTGATCGTTTATTAACGTCCTTGAATAGACCATCGCGGTAATTATAAGGTTACGACAAGTAGTTATTTAAATGAAACGGTCTTATATGGCTGTAGTGATGCGGGATCGTCCTTCATAGCACTCGCCAGTGATGCGCGGCGAGTTCAAAGTCGACTTACAACGCACACATTGCCAAGAATCAGCTTCCTAAAATCCTACAGCCACGGATCACTTCTTTCCGGATTTCAGTATTGATTCCACTATGTGTTAAATAAATGGTACTGATTTATTATTTTAATAATAATTTAAAAAATATATATTAAAACAGACTTAAAAAATTATCTACGAAAGGTGATTCGCAGAATTCACAAAAATGTGCTTGATTCATGTGTGTATATAGTTAAAACCAACATGTTTCTTTTTTAATTGATGAAGATAAGACGCTATACGCTTCACAAAAAACAGCTGGTCTCGAAGAGTGCGTGCGACGTAACTTCATGTTCGTGAATGAATTTTCAGTTTTCAACTTGTAATGCCATAAGGAATACAACTCTATAGTGTTAATCATATTTATCGACCATTTTCTTACTCGAATGCTAAATTAGTACTTCTTCGTTGCGTGTTTATATCAATAATGTCATAGAAAATAATTGAAATACGGCTAATACTTTATTACTAACTAATATTACAGCTTAAACCAGTATATACTAATGTACTCTGTGGCTTAAACATTTACACATGAAAAGTAACTCCATCTTTTTGCGTATTACAGATGTGTGACCTTTTACTGTTACATTAATTAAGTAACTGCATAAGTTAGCATTTTCTTCACACAATGCTATTTGGTTTTACGAGGGAAACGAGTCCATTCAGAAAACATTTTTATAAAATCTCTTCCAACCAGCCAACATTTTAATGCTGGGTTTATACCTATCAAAAGTATTATTGTTAAGCACATTTAAAAAAACCTTCCACTAAGATAAGGTTGTTACACTTATTAATTAAAACTGGATCTTGGGAAAATATAGTCGAACATGGAATCCCTGTGACGACATTTACATAAAACGAACAGAAAACAATACATAAATGCTAGCTGGAATTTAAGTTTTAAGAGTAATTTGGTTAAATGCTTCATTAATCATATATTATAAAGATTAATTCAAACACTTCAAATTAGTTAAGAACGCAGACATATTCTTGATATGATTATTCTGTTCAAGGTGAAGAACGGAGCCACAAACTAAAAATCGTTTAAAAAATGAAATTAATATAACTACGTCGTAAAAAAATGTAGATATATTTTCAATAACATAATTTACGCCTTTAAAATTATCTTAAGTCATTTTTAAACCATATTTATGTAGCACATATTGTATAAGAAAATAACACACTTACAATATATCAATAAATAATTACAACACTTAACCATTAATTAATAAGTTTAATTTGTAGTAAATATAAAAAAAAAGTTTTAAGTTTTTATGAATCATTTCTTGAATTGATAATCTGTGTTTAAAGTAATTGTATGTTAAACATAGTACATAATGTGCTTGAAATCATATAAATGTTTGGTACATTATATTTAATTGCTAATTATCCTTATAACAATATAATAAAAAATTGTGTACCTATTGTATTATGTGTCGGTAAATCGCAAGTAAAAATACAAAACGTTACAAGAAATCATTACTATCGTGAGTATCACAGTTCCATAACACTAACGTATCGTAAAAATGTTATTTTCCCTCACTCAAAGTGCACTTATTTTCATTAAAATACTTACAAAAAACTATAATTAAAAATGCATACTCAAGTTTTAAAATATCGCAAACGTTGTGAGAACTGTAATGTAATTACTAATAAATCCTTCTGACATGATGACAATGCTAATTTAGTAATTTACTGTGGTTCTTACATTTTCGTTACAATTGGTGCGTTAATGTAGATAAAATGGCGTCTTAAATGTTAATTCGTTGAAAATACGAGTATGTCAATTAACTTAATTTGTAAAATATTCTGTAATACCTAGGTGTATGTTTTATTTAGTAAAATTTAATTGTTAACGGTAACATTTTACATCTAAATGTACTTCAATATCCTAATAATTGTGTATTTAAGGCAAATTGTTTAATTTAATTGACTAAGCTTCTAAACCTAATAATCTGACAATAAAAAAAAAATCCCATCTTGCGTGCCGTAAACCCTATATTTCTAAAACGCAATTAAGTACTCATTATTTCCCACAATTCATTTAAATCACGAACTTACAATACGTCTATGAATTAATTAATTAGCAGATATCAGTATTTCCTTATATTTGGAAACGTTAAGACCAGCGCTGCACCGCGTTTATGAAATTACATTTTTGAGGGAACTGAGTTTGTGTGATATGTCGAAACACTAGGTGACGAGAGCTTTCTGTTTGTCAATCTGTATTTCCCTCTCTTCAGCGTCTTCTACTTTCCTGAAAATAATAAGTTTTGTCTGCTTTTAAAACAAGATATAATATAAATCTATTTAGAATGTAACCGCATTTAAAAGCCCATCCGGTCTAGATGAGACAGACATGTGGGTATGGTATGGGTATGGGTATGGACGAACTAGTAACGCACCGTTGATTCGCTGTGGAGAATTCCACTGATTCATTTTCCTGTATTAAAAGTATGTAAGTTCCAATGTCAGTTATCTTAACCTGTTCAGTACTTTTAATGTTAAATGTGTACTTACAAACAGACAGAGAGACAACATCTCCAACAAAAAAAAATATTAAGGCTTATATAACGATAACAAGTAAATCTACATTTGAATTTAAAAAAAATATTCGATGTACTGATTCGACGCCGTTGCAGTTTTATAATTAGTATTATAATAAAGTACATTGCGAACGGCGTGTATATCATATTGCACTTATTTTTACGGTCTTCCCCAAACTCCATCGGTAGTTCTGTAAAAGCCCACAAGTCTGTGCTAGTAGCGTCTTACCCGCACAAGGAGTACGCTCGAACAGTCCTCTCCCCTTCCTCGATGGTCTGCGGCATGGGTCTGCCCATCGTCTCGGGCAACAGCAGACCGACGCCCGCGGCGACCAGCGCCGTGCCGCCCAGGATTAGCAGCGGCAACGACCGCCACACGCGCTCCTGGTGAATTACGGCATTATACCGTGCGGTGGTAACATTACGTTTGCGGTGCCCGCCATTTCTAAATTGTGTTGCGTTTGGCTGGCTTTCGGTATAAACCACTTATCGTTCCCGGTTTTACGGTAGAAAAGTAAAAACCATATCAGCCTGCAAAACTAGTACGGTCTGGTTTACACCGAACGACACAGATTCTAGTGGTCTTCAATTGAAAGGCCGTAATGCCATTTTTTTCTCGATTAAGTAGTAAAGTACTTTCATAAATGGTAGGCGTGTACTTAAGGATAGTTAGGTTTGAACAATATTTAAACGTATACGCTTAATTTTTTAACGCACACTACAAATTTCTTACGATGCAGACGTATGTCATCTGACAACACAACCATGACTCACCTTCTGATTTTCCGACCTGATCTGACATTTACATCCGGTTAAGAAATATAGGCGCATTAAACACTGCTTTATTACCCCCCGCTCTCAACAGCGGGGGTTTCGTCACCAGGGGGCCGTTGAATCCCTCGAGTAACTGCCCGGGTATGGAGGGTTACCTCGAGTCCCGTATTCCCCATGTATGAGCCGCGCCCGAGGGCAGGCGCCGCCGCGTAGCAAGCCCCCGTATCGTATACTGCTTTATTACAAAGCAAATAGACACTGGGTGCAAACACACACTGGGCTGTATCCTCCGTGTTATGGGTTTCTTCAAACAGAGTGCTAAACGAATCCTTCGAGTCCGGCAACGCACTTGCAAATCCCCTGGCATTGCATGTGTTCAATAACGTCGGTGACCACTTATCCTCAGGTGGGCCGTATGCTTGTTTGCTCGTCTCTAGTAAAAAAAAAACTAAACAACAAGATAGCTCACACACTTACCAGCACCGATCAGACTCAGCGTGACATCTAACGGGAACAACACATCGTTACTTTGTATGCAACAAATGCTTTCGGTTGTCGGCGTGGAGAACTCACCGAGTACACGATGAAGGGCGAGAGCACGGTAGCGACGTACCCGCTGACGTGTATGAGCGAGGAGCCGGACGCGCGCACCGCCGTCGGCAGCAACTCCGTCGACCACTGTATGGCCGCGTTGTACGACATGTTGATCGCGAACCGCGCCATTATCGCCAGCGACACTTGCGGGATGCCTACACCGCGTTACATTACACGGGACACTTTGAATAATGTCTAATGGTGTGGATGCACGAGTGTAATCGTTTTGGGACGTCGCGTGTCGTCCCGTTTGGGCCTTAGATGAGTATGCGCTCCCCCTTTAGTTATTTATACATTACGATCAGTGTGAACACAGTCCGCTACGCGTGTGAATGTTATGAAATAGTAAAAAGCTCTTCTTTTTTTTATTTTTACTTCCCTACTTTTTTAAGTAAGTTTAAATAGAAATAAATTTTGTTTTATTATTAACATCTTAAAAAGAGATTCTAGCCCAGATAACCTGTGATGATGATAATGAAATTTAAATATTTTATAATTACCAAGCATCACACGACGATTTACTTTGAAAAATACCTGCATCTCTGTGGAAGCGATGAGGTTAAATGAATGTTTTTTTTTTCAATATAATTTTCTTCACATTTCCGTTTTAAGAATCTCCAGCTTTTCAATCGATCGTACTAATGCCGTCCATGCACCTTGTTAGAGTAAAATAATCGTATTCATACGTCACGGTAGTCTATAATAGTGAACCTCTGATAATTTAGAAGAGCGGACCAGCTGTGTACCTCCGCTATGCTGGTGGAAGAGAAAGTCGTCTTACCTTTCGGTACAAAAGCTGCAATGAGAGACAGGATTCCAGCAACCGCCATGGGACCACACGTGAGGCATCTGCGACCCCATCTAAAATATCCAAGTTGAATCCATCACGGCAGACTTTAAGTACATGATCAAAGTTGCATTGTAGAGTAGAATTTCATTTTGACAACTTCTTATCTTCTATACTAATAATAAAATTATAACGGGGCCAGATCTATACATTAAACATATTTTGGAAATTTGAATTTAAATACTTCTACGACAACAAGTCAAATGTGTAGTTTCCAAAAATGACAGTTAACAGAAACTGCCATGCCAAGAGAACATACCTGTCGAGGACGAACGCCAGCAGCGTGACGGAGGGTATCTCAGTGGCGGATGTCAGCGTGAACGTGATGAAGAAGTCGAGTCCGAGGCCCTCGGACATGCGCACCAGCCCGTCGAAGATCACCGCGCACGCCATGTACACCACGACCATGTAAACCAGCATGGTGCGCAGGGGGGCGCTCTTGAACAGATACTTGATCGATTCGTTCCTTTGTCTGGTCCGAGTCGACGATACCTGAGCGGAGAAGAGATATGTTAGAATTTGAATCGTGTTATAATATAATTGAAAACAAACCAGAACATAATACCTAATGTAAGAACACAAGCTCAATACACATTCAGCGCGGATGATAAAATCAAACATAAGTTAATATTTACTAATATTATAAAGAGAGTGGAAATTTTGTGACTTTTTGTATAAGTGGAAAGTAATCTCTGGAACCACGGCACCTATATGAAAAATTCTTTTACCATTTGAAAGGTGCATTATTGTTTTTGTTGCTTGTATTTATTATAAAGCGGTTATTATTATTTTATAGTCACATCGAGTAAGTGCTTTGTAAAAGGTTTCATTTAGTATATGAATATAATAGACTCATTCGAGTTGAATTTCGCTGGTAATTTTAATACTCACTATAAATTCGTCCAACACATCTTGAGGAATCTTTGTCTGGTTAATTTTCTCGAACCTTTTGAGCACATTTACGGCCTGGTTCACTCGGCCCTTTGATGAAAGCCATCTAAAATTACAGCAATTAAAATGACTGTATCCAAAATTATACGTACATTGCTTCAGGCGACAATAGTAACAGTTGTTTTTTAAATCGATAAGTATATTCCCAGTTAAATGCATGGTTTAAAACCATCAGCAGTGTCATCCATGGATCGAGTCCCTTCCTATAGTTAAGGAAAAAAATTCCTATTTCACCACGATGTTTCAGTGTGAATATGAGGAAGGGTTAAGAATCAAATCCAGTAAAAGCGGTAACGTCTGCTATCTACTAACAAAAAGCTGCACCGCCAGCGTAACGTAAATAACGAAGCTCGGAGATCGGTCACGGTACCGGGCACTCTCGGGCACGACGAACGGCACGAACACGACGAGCAGCAGCGGCAGCGTGGTGACCCACAGCAGCAGCCGCCAGTCCGCCAGCCACAGCGCCAGCCACGGCAGGAGCAGGCAACCGCCGCCGAAGTACAACGCGATGGACATGTTGGCCACCCACGTGCGGTGAGTCGGTCCTACGTATTCTAGCACTGGACCAATTTATACAGGCATATGTTAATCTGACAATACGATTCCAGGCGCAGAAAGACAAATGAAACACCACACACAGCAGTGTCGAAAGCAAACGAAAGTAAATGTAAAGGTTGGTGCGTCTAAAGGACTCGTGTAACTTATGACCGATAATGTGAATATAACGTTCCTACCTTTCTCCGATTGTAGCGGTCCCCCGTTCCATTGGATCTAGATAGGTCGGAATAAGAGTGCACCTGTGTTTGCGCGCACACTGTCGTTTTAACGTTTCGTGCACTTTAATATCTCCTGCGGACATGACTTGGCTCTGAAAATGGACTCCGACAAGAGCAAAAGACCTACGGCGATGGATGGAGGTAGAGAGGTCTGATTGTGATGCCAATCAGGCTTTGTCTGATGTCTGCACGTAGGCGGTCCAGGGAAGATGGTCGCTTTACATTGCACTCGGTCAACAGTGTGATTCGGCAGCTCCCTGGACGACGAAGCAGCCCTATTCAGGGAGGCCCTGCTTCCCTCAATCCGGGGAAGGGACTAGAAAAGGTGTCCCAAAAAAGGCTTGACCCTACATATTCGGAGGAAGTAACCACGGCTGTCTCTGCATCATCGAAAACGTGGTCAGAAGCACTACCGAAATATTAAAAACAACATTAAATCTCGGAATATGACTTTTGCGACGTGGAATGTGCGTACCCTGCTTGACACTGACACCAACCTGGGTCCCCCTCGTAAAACTGCCATCGTATCCCGCGAACTCAGACGCTACGGTGTGGATATCGCTGCTCTCAGCGAAACGCATCTGGCCGACGAGGGACAGAGGGTTGAGCGTAAAGGTGGCTACACTTTCTTTTGGAAAGNTACTCCCTCTTGTGAGCCCAGGAGATCTGGTGTAGGATTTGTTATCAAAAATGATATTGTGTCTAAACTAGAGGAATGTCCTAATCACATCTCGGACCGTGTCACCANGTTGCGCCTACATTTGGACAGTGACAATTACCTGAATGTCATCAGTGTATATGCGCCGACAATGGACAAGGATGATGANATCAAAGCCAAGTTTTANGAAGAAGTCACGCANACCCTTTCAAAGATACCGTCTAAAGAGCAAATACTGTTGATGNGTGACTTTAATGCGAGAGTCGGGCGTGACTTTGAAGCTTGGCCTAAGATCTTGGGAAGGCATGGTGTTGGAACAATAAATAGCAATGGATTACTCCTGCTGTCCCTGTGTGCTCAATTTCAACTAGCTATCACCAACACTATGTTTAGACTNCCTGCAAAGTACAAGACCACATGGATGCACCCGAGGTCGAAGCACTGGCATCTAATTGACTATATAATTGTCNGACAAAGCAATATTTCCCAAGTGCATATCACTCGCGTTATGCGTGATGCTAANGNGATTTGCTCCTCAGACCACCGACTTGTCATTACCAAACTGAAGCTCCGTCTGTTCCCTCCTCGCAGATTAGAGGGAGTGAAGCCTAAGCGGCTAGACATCCGAAAATTACAGTGTCTAGATACGCGTGAGATCTACGCTCAGGCAATCAATCATAAGATTCGGATGATAAACACTGAGAGCGATGATTCTGTGGCTAATTGGCAAACTCTCTCGTCCAACTTAGTCGCCACCGCCTCGAGGATACTAGGTATCAAACCTAGTACACGAGAGGACTGGTTTGATGATAACGACGAAATTTTGACCAAAGCCATCCAGAAGCATCGTACTCTTTTACGTCAGCATCGAGATGATCACCAGGCGGAGCAAGTCAAGCGAAGTGGTACGGAATTGCGAAAGTATGTGCGGGAAATAAAGGACAAATGGTGGCGTGGNAAGGCCNAACGCATGCAGTGGCTTGCTGACACTAAACAGCTGGGTGCATTTTATGAGGAAGTCCGCAAACTTATTGGTACACCAACACGTACTAGAGTGCCCTTGAGATCGCTAGATGGGTCACAGCTGCTCACCATCAAGCAGAATGTACTCAATAGATGGTGCGAGCACTTTAATACCTTGCTTAATGTTGATCGAGCTGCGGACATATCCTACATCAACTCGATGACGTCTTTCCCCAAACTTGACAAGCTGGATGAACCACTGACTCTGCAGGAGGTCACTAATGCCCTTCAACAGCAGCGGAACGAAAAAGCTGTCGGCATTGACAATATATCGGGAGAACTATTAAAGTATGGGGGGCCAGAGTTGCATAAAACCATCTGGAAGCTCTTTGCTCAAATGTGGGAGGAGGAGCGTATACCTGAAGACTTTCGTGTCTCACGCGTTTGCCCTCTCTACAAAAACAAAGGCTGCAGATCAGATTGCAACTCATATAGAGGTATCTCCCTGCTGACTTCTGCAGGAAAAGTCTTTGCTCGAATTCTGNTGAACCGCTTGATCCCCTTGTCTGAANANATATTGCNAGAAACCCAATTTGGTTTCCGACCAAATCGCGGTACCTGTGAGGCTATTTTCTCTGTCCGTCAGATGCAAGAGAAGAGTCGAGAACAAGGTCAATCTTTGTATCTATGCTTTGTTGACCTAGAGAAAGCTTTCGACAGCGTGCCTCGAGAGGCCTTATGGGTGATACTGATGAAGCTCGGGGTTACGGATAAGTTTGTGAGAATGATCCGTCTCCTGCATGATGACATGCGATGCTGTGTCAATGTACAGGGCGAAGATTCTAAGTTCTTTTTGGTGANNAGCGGCNTAAAGCAAGGCTGCGTACTTGCTCCAACTCTGTTCGCCCTGTACTTTGCAGCGGTAGTTCGGGAAGCCTTGCAAACTCTATCCGAGGGTATCCGTATTCGTTTTCGTACCGATGGTGGAGGAATTTTTAACCTAACGAGACTGAAATCGCTCACCAAAGTGTCTCATGCAATTATCACAGAGATGACATACGCAGACGATTTGTGTTTTTGTGGCGGAAACCCCGGAAGGTCTACAGAGACTTATATCGTGTCTCAATAAGTCATGTCGCACATTTGGTCTCAAGATTAATGTGAAAAAGACCGAAGTGATGGCACTAGACACACCGAACAGTGCTCCGCTTGATATAAAACTAGGAAATGCTTCGATTAGGCAAGTAGATCAATTTAAATATCTGGGCAGCACTATTACATCGAAGTGCCACCTTGATAGCGAAATTAACAGCAGAATCGGAGCAGCTGCTGCAGCCTTTGGCAGACTCCNNTTCAAGGTTTTCCGGTCACACGATATAAAGCTCTCTACAAANGTAGCTGTGTACACGGCAATGGTTCTGCCAAGTCTATTGTATGCCGCCGAAACGTGGACCCTGTACCGTAAACACATTGCATCACTAGATAAATTCCATCTTAAATGCCTACGCGACATTATGAATATTCACTGGNCGGACCGTGTCCGTAACACGGAAGTTCTACGACGTGCTAATGTTGGTGGAATAGAGGCCTATCTAATGTGCGGACAGTTGCGGTGGGCCGGCCATGTCTCCCGAATGTCTGATGCCAGAGTGGCGAAGCGCATCTTCTATTCAGAACTGCAGGATGGCAAGCGGAAACAGGGCGGCCAACTACTGCGTTACAAAGATGTGCTTAAGCGTCACATGAAGCGATGTGACCTGGATCCGACACAGTGGGAGACATTGGCAGCGAATCGGCCATCTTGGAGGCATACCGTGAGCACTAAGGTGTCCGAATTTGAGAAAAAACGAAGAAAAGAGCTTGATGTCAAACGGGATGAGCTCAAGGCGCGACCACCTGCGGCCTTTCGTTACAATTTTGTGNGAGGANTACTGACTNGNAGTGAATGTGGTCGCACATTCACTGCAAAAATCGGATATGTCAGTCATATGAGAGCGCACCAACGAAGCTCTTAATAATCGGACGCCAGTCGCTGTGGCCGAATACGGTCAGGATATATATATATATATATATATATATATATATATATATAATGTGAATATTGATCTGACTGGACTCGATAATCTTATAACCAGTGCTAGCAACCCGTATATCTACGAGGGTTGGTTAATCTACAACCTAGTCACCCGTCCTTATGTTCACAAATAGTTATGACATTGGAAACAATTCCTACTCGTTTTTAACAAACAGAGACAACAAAGTCAAATGTCAAAACGTCCAAAATTAATACTAGTTAACCTTTAGCTAAAATGTAGTTTCAACTCACCCAAAATATACATCATCATGAATATGCTGTCGTAGGACATGCCCACCAGGAACCTGCAGAAGATGAAATCCCACAGGTCGGTGGTGTAGATGCTGGCTATACCACCGATGAGCGCCATCGACGTCGATCCTGAACATTACAAGTTTACAATAATTTTCTCTGACGGATTATTCGGCTTATGTGCCAAGCTTGCATTACTATTTATTCGAAATTGGTTCTTACAAACGCTTTAAGTTAAACTACACGCGTCATAGTTTCAGGAAGTTCGAAAGACAGTCGAGTAGTCTTGTTGGTTCAACTCCCAAGAAAATACAGTTGCGTTTACTACTTATATTAAATTACAAACATAATTGTATCTAAACTCGAAATCAATTTTGTGAATACATTAACGTACGTCATATTTTACG
The DNA here is from genome assembly GCA_003671415.1 of Megathymus violae. Classification (NCBI taxonomy): domain Eukaryota; kingdom Metazoa; phylum Arthropoda; class Insecta; order Lepidoptera; family Hesperiidae; genus Megathymus; species Megathymus violae. The sequence goes on from PDGT01000077.1 coordinate 1,496,212, forward strand.
TCTTCTACCGTTTGGAAAAGTACTTTAACAGTGAGGAGGAGAAAAAATGGCGGGAGAACTCCTCGACACAACATTTATATTAACATAATGACAATTACAAAGTAGTTTTAACCTGCGTGGAAAAGGTTTCCGCACTGTTATTATCAGGCGTCTTTGTCATTAATATATTTATCTATACCATAATATCCTTTGCCTACAAGCTGTGTGTTTCAACACGTATCAAGTTTGGTACCTTATTGTAAAAACGAATAATGAGCCCCGCAAAGAATGGTGAACGTTTTGTTGGAAATATGAAGACATTAACAAATTATGCCTACATCTTATTTCACGATTATGTTTTATTTTGTGCTAGTACAAGTTTATTAAATACTCTTTTTCGGAATAAATAATAACAGTGCAACATAAGGAAAAGAGTTAAGTGATAGGGATTGTATTGGAACCACAATCAAGCAAATGTTTTAGTAAGAAGCGTGTTGGGAGCAACGTCTATAAACGAGATAATACGTTCTCAATAAAGTAATGTACTACGTACTACGAGTATACAGTTCTGTAGTAGGGATGTTATGGATATGAAATTTGGGATCTGGATATGGATAATATTTACCGGTTTCGGTTACGGTTACTGATATGAAATTATTTCAGATATCCGATAGTTTCGGTTAAGGTTACGGAACTTTATAATATCCCTGGTCTGTAGCGCTACGTAAATATCTCCACTGCACACGAGCAAACAACACAGCTACAGGGTAGCTGCGAAGTGGCGGGAAGAATGCGTGGCATGTCTAGAGAGAGATTCCATATTCATCAACGATTTATTGATGAAAGAGAACAGATGCTGGAGGGAAAGCGAAAGAACGTCGCGTATGCAACTTGTAAAAATTTTTTTTGTTAAGTGACATCTAGGATCTTAGTTTATAAATTACATTCTGTATACTTGCTTCGCTATAAAATCAAAAAAAATACAAATAAATAAGTACAAAAGTCTTTAACAATGCTATGGTACTTCAGTATTAATCTTATGTATAGGTATCATCTTTTTGAGTTATTGGTATATTTTAATTTAGAAAAGAATACAACTTAGCAATGCTCGTTTATTATTATACGAAATATGGTTTGTTGATAATTATTACGATGTACATTTGTATTAAAATGCACAGTTCATAACTTTTTTTATGAAATAAGTTAATACTTGACAACAGTCATGATGAAACACCTGATGATAAATGGTGATGAAATTAAAATGTTGAACGCACTAACTTGTAAAAGTCTATCGACTCTCTTTTAGAAGATTCACCCCATCTTCAATAGTCGGGAACATCGACGCGCGCAAGCCATTCCGGCCCTTTGCAGTGCGCATATAAATATATTACTCGATGGTTCCAGCCAAGACTTAACCTACCCATGTGGTATAGCGAAAAATTGTTTGCCATATGGTGTGAGTACTGGAAATATTGCCAGTTTTAACCGCCACCTGTATTCGATATACAGATATCATCGTGTATTTATATTATGTGGGGAAACTAATTAACACGATAATTTTATGTAGCCTTACAGCGCTATATTGCGCACATGTTTGAGCGGTAGCAAAAAAAATTATAAAAACATTATAAATTATAATTTTTGCAAATACACACAAATTAAATAGATATATAAATGGTCGAATAAATCATATTGATCAGACTACTATAATGATAGCATAAGGGCAGGAGAATGGTGATAATACTGTAGTTACTTAATGTCATGGTGGATTGAAATTGAACGAACCCAACTCGGGATTTTTTAATGATGTGCATTGATTTTACAAGTTTATCACTTGGGGACGATAAGAAAAACTAATTAAAAAACCAGTTTACTTACACTTGTTAGATCGCTATCATTTTCCCAAGATCTTCACTGCAATACTATTTGTAAACAACTTCGACTCCAAAACTTTATTTTCACGCCAAGCTAAATTGGTTATTTAATCTACACCGCTAAGTAACTCTTACCAACCAATGCGGGCACCCTTCCGAAATTGTCAGCTGTCCAGCCGAAGAAGATCCCTCCCACCAGCGAGCCGCCGAAGAACACCGCCTGCGCCAACGGCGCGTACCCGGCGAAGTCACACACCCAGCCTCTCTGAAAGGAAATTTATTTACATTAGATGCTAAAGAGAAGCGTGACCACTCCGGATAAAAGATTTTTTTAAGTGAATGGCTGGCAGATTAGCAAACTCCCTATTCGACGGTAAATCGTCACCGTAGTTGGTGGACATCAGTTACATACAGAACATCAGTCACCAAAGCGCTGCCTGTCGGGCAAGGAAAAATATAATAAACCCACCTATGGTATGGTATATGGTATGGTACATATGGTATATATATATGGACTGGCTTTTTAACACTGCCAGTGAAACATAAGGAAACTGTTACATGGTCAACTTCAGGACTGAAATGGTTGGTACAGAGCCTCGCAGCTTGCAACAGACTGCTACTTAGACAAGTCCTTCGTTTGTTGGTCAGCATGGCGCAATAGCAGCTAAAGCAAGGGAGGTAGGATACGAAACAAAAATAAAATAAGCTGCTTAATCCCTAAAGGCTTCTTTCTATATGAGGTATTTTGATAAAATGTCTCTATTTTTATACCCGTGGTAACCTGGTAACTATATAATGCTTATGTTTCTGTGGATCCGAAACGTTTCGACCCCCAATGGCAGACTAAGAAAAAAAATATAATCAAACATTTTCACTGAACTAAATTCCACTTGAATTGGTGGTAGCTTTTGCGCCCCATCTTTAGACACTAAAACACTTCCAGAGACTCTTATCTTTTTACACATTATATCTTAGAACAGACGATAAATTCAAAAAATGGTCGTTGTTTTTGTCCGTTACATACCTCACTAACGACGGTATGGTAAGGTATGTCCTCTAACTCGAACTCCCAGCCCCCCTGGCATGGCACCGTGGGAGTGGAGGGGTGTGGCGCGATCATGGTGTCCAGCACCTGGCTCCAGTTGGAGCTGAACATGGCACATCTGTCCCATTCCTCACCCAGCTGCGGCGTTGTGAGATTACGTCTGGGAAAATTTTAAATATTTTAAGTATTTTTTATTTATTTATTGTAAAAAACTTAAAACAAAGGGAGTAGTAGGTACAATAGATGATATAGTAGATGGTCAGTTTGATATATCAAACGCCGCCTTAATTAACATTAATTTAAATATTATCTTATCTTGAGTCCGTTAAAGAAGGAAGGATGTGCCAGTATTATCTCTACATAAAAAAGATAATTAAATGATATAAATCAAATGAATTAATGTTTTAATGAAACCTAACGTTAATGTCCACTATTATAGAAAAATAATAATGAATTACCTACTACAGGAAGTAGTATACAGGATGAATCTCCATTATGTGCACATATTGAAACAGGCTAAATTAAACCGCATTTCGTCGACAAAAAAAAGTAAAATTATTATTTTTTTGGGTTTTATGACCTTTTGAATTTTTTTTTTTTGGAATTGGGCATCTTAAGTAAATAAATCGCTATAACTTGTGAACTAAGAGGGTTATCATGTTCAAACAAAAATTACAATGATTGCAATAATAGGCCGTACTAATCCATGAAAAAAAAAGGAAAAAGTCATCTTCCCACAACAAAAAAAAATACCGGATTTGTCTAAAGAAAGCAATTTTTTTAGGTTAATTTTCAGTAAACGTGAATTTCCTGAAAATAATCTAAGCTTTTTTTTAAATTATTCAGTGTAATTCTACGTCGTATTAGCTTTCAGATACTAAAAAAATCATGCTTCTAACTTAAACATAACGTTTGCTACGAGCGCTTAAACTAAGGCAGTTTTTAAAGGTGTTAAAAATAAAAAACATTTTTAATACCAATTGAAGTATTTTATTAACAGAAAATATTATAAAAGATTTTCAGAATGGTCGCCCCTTTGTTGTAAACATAACTTCGCCCGAAGTATTATTTGCTGCGTTGCTCTCTGGATCGTTTCGGGGTTGTTTTTATATATCTAGAGCACAGTTTTCCACTCTCGAAAGAAGATCAGCTTCACTGTTGATAGGGGTACTGTAAACCCGTTTTTCATATAACCCCATAAAAATAATCAAGGGGCGTCATGTCGGGGGATCGCGCAGGCCATCCAACGGGCCCTTGTCGGCCGATCCAGCGATTACAATAATTATTATTAAGATAATCTGTGACCGCTCTAAAATAATGTGCAGGACATCCATCCATTTGCGAATACATGTCTCTGCGTATCGCAAGTGGTACCTCTTCCAAATGTAAAGGAAGTTCGTCGCTAGTTAAAGTTCTTGGCAGTGTGATTGGCGCAACCAAAATAATATCTTGGCAGTATGATTGGCCCAACCAAAATGCGGTTTAATTTCGCCTGTTTCAATATGTGCACATAATGGAGATTCACACTGTATACATAATACATTATTTTCGAGATTGGTTTATATATATTAGATAATGTAATGAATTGGTTTTCTTATTTCTCAAATTATACGCACATTTCAAATGAATTACCACTCTCTTCGGTAAAGGAAAACATCGTAAGGAAACCTTATTCTCTCTAAAGTTCTCTATAATGTTGATCAAAAGTGTATAAAGTTTGCCAACCCGTACTTGACCAGCTTAGTGGAGTATGCCTTTAACCTCTCTTTGGTCCCGAATTTATTAATTGACAATGGGAGAGTTGTGGGTCGTAATGATGAAGAAATGAAATAAACTGGTTACCAAAATATATCAAATTTATACAAATTTAATTTATCAAGGTAAATAGGTGAAACATTAAATTATTTTGCTTAATCTCACCTAACCGCTGGTTCCAAATGGCTCAACTCGGGCACTTGACACCAATACTTCTGCGGTGTGGCGGTGATGAACATCTGGACGAAGTACACGAAGGCAAAGAAGATGCCGAACGGCGCCATCCCCAGAAACAGCAGTTTCTGATACCGTCCCATCTCGCCGACGTGGGACAGCACTGCTTCGAGGGCATCGCTGTCCCCATTATTATTGTTTAACTTTTCTTTAACCTCTCCGTCCTGTAACAGAGATTTAAGTATTCGAGCTTTTTTAGAAGAACTTTTCTTTTTACGGAGTTTATGCAGCTATTTACATAAGTGTCCAAGTTATGTTCTGGCGACCTTCTGCAACGTGATGGCACCTCGTGTTAGTTTAAACAAGAGAGGATATCGAAGTTTTCTGAGTTCTTAGAAAATAATCATACCTTGCCAAAACAACCAAACAAAACAAATAAATTTCCTCTTTATTGTATATCAAAAATAGTATTGAGAAAAGTTTAGATACAATATTTTAACTACAACAAGCGGCCTTACCGCTTAATTAGCGATCTCTTCCGGACAAACTATTGAGCTGATACAGTAGATGGAGTAATGAGACACGGTAGGGGTGCACAATATACAAAAAAAGTTATATCTGTTTACTTTTTCAGTATCTAACGTAATTACAAAGACTATTAAAGGACGCAAAGGACTATTTAAGATCTCAACATTCAAATCATTGCCATTCGCAAACTTCTGTTTATTGATTTTTCTATACATCTATATTTCTATACTGTATATCTGACGTAGGTAATCCAATAAATTGGATGTTGGAAATCGGGTTAAAATCATAAAGTTAATGTACTAGCGTAATGGAGGAACATAGTGTGCGAGTGAGACTTCGAGCTTTACGGAAAAACCTATTCGCGAGAAAGAGACGCAAGAGAATTGGCCGTAGGACTATTTTCAAACTATTTACTCTCCATTAGTCTCCTTACCAAATATACCTTTTTGTTATTTTATTAATTTCTTTTCAATCTTAATGCGTTTTATCGGACAAAAAGCAGTAAAAACGAGGATGTCGTGTTTACTGTTAGATGGCATAGTTACTTTTAACAATAACCCAAACAAAGAGACATTCCACAGGTAAGTACTGATAGTGCAATACTACTTTCATGATGCTTATTTTCATAGACGTTGATCTTAAAATTAAATAAATTAAGATTAATAACATGCAGTAAATACTCAATTTTATGAATAATAACTTATTTTTCACATTTATATGTAAGATAAAAAGATATTGTGTACGTGAAAATGATACCGTTTTGTATAGGACTTGCACAAAATCTATCGATAAGTGGATAGTTTTAAATAGGAATTAATAAATATTTTTTGTTTTACCATTACATTGGACAAAGAGTAAATTAGACTGTTATAAGAGTGCATCTTTGGCTTTTAAATAGTATTAGCTCCTTAGATTGATAAAATTTGGCAAATTTTATATAGGTTATTATTATGATATGATAATATCCGGCGAATGTGATATCATATTTATTGACTAATTTTACTACTTCAAGGTTTCCTGTAAATGCAGTTCCAAAATGGAGTCAAATGTTGAACCAGATAGGTAGGGTTACTCACAAAGTTTATAGTAGACATTTTAAGGGCAACTATTTTGTTCTATGAAATAACTAACATCTTAATGTAGAATCCATACCTACATAATTTGTTGGTTAGTTAATTTTCGAGGGTAATAAGTTATATCGATTTACATCAAAGAATTAATTAAAACCAATAAGCATTATTTAATAATAATAATAATAAGCATTATTTAATAATAATGATTAATATTAATAATAAGAAAATTAAAATTTGTTTTGTTTAGTACCTTTTAATCACGTTTTGTTTTATTTCAATCAATTTACAAATAAAAAAGATAATTTAATATATAGAATCCCGTCCAATACTAATAATAAAGTTACTAGAATTAGCATGATATTATTAATTTAACATGTAATAATTAATTAAGAGAACGATTTAAATATAGCAAAACCTGTCATAGAATAGTCGACATTCTTGTCAACAGCGCAAACTTGTGAATTTGACATCACTAAAAGTCACTCAACAGGTGTCGTTTTCACACACATGCACATTTATATTTTGGTGACGCGATTATGAGATGAGTGTTCGTCTATTACGTTAGTATATTAAGTTTATGGCTTAAATACAAAGGTCAGACTGAGACAAGTCTACGTGTTTTATTTTGAACACGCGACCGACAGTCATCAGTGCAAATGTGGTAGTTCAATGAGAGGTAAGCATTATTGCTCCAGTCTTCGTTTAAAATTGCACCTTTGGAGCCTTGAACCTTAGAACAGTTACGACTTAATTACAAGTATAACGACAACGGCGGATTTATCAATACATTTTTCTTAAGATCTAGGCATCTCTATTGTTGCCGTGTTTGCAATTACAGGCAATGCTTTAGTTATTTAATTATATGTTTTGCCAAGTCCAGCGACATATTGTTATATTTAAACAACAAACATCTCCGCATAAAATTTATTTGTTATGATGTCTGTAGTTCCAATGATTTCGTGTTTCAGCTGATGTTGCTGTAAATAAACTGGAATGTTGCTATAAATAAAAATGTTGTGTTGTACAATAGAGCTATTTAAATTATTAATAAACTAAACCCGCTATAAATCTCTGCGTTATAAATTCACAGAAATAGTATGTATCCCTGCAGCAGCTAATCTACACTGTTTATTTTATGGCATTATAATGCTGGGTATCATGTTCAACCATCAAGTGAGTCTGTAAATTACCGTGTGAAAATAATTTGCATATATTTTCGCTCAGTTTAGGAAATATTACTTTTCTATTCAAAATATATATGTAGTTAAAAAAATGTGCAGTTTCTTCCACTTTTTTTCTTCTTCATCTTGACTCCTTCGATACAAAATCGATATATATATTGATAACACAACTGTAATGAGGGTGTTTCTGACTTTAAATTAATGTATTTTTAAGTTTTAACGGATATAATAATTATTACAAATTAACAGAGATATATGTATGATCTTTCATATTATTTATGTGTAAATATTTTTCGTTTATGTATTTTTTGTAACGTAATTAAATTACCTCATGAGTTTTACTTGGGTATACTAGATTCTCCTCCTCGTCGCGTCGATGTCCTCAATGCCGAGGGTCGTGACCCCCTCCACGGATCACTTTATCGCGGACTGTATTGCGCCATCTGTGCCGGTTCCCCGCATTGTGGACGGCTTCGTGCAGCGTAATGTTGAGAGTGGTGCGGATTTGGTCCGACCATTGCATCGCAGTACGCCCTCGTGGTCTCATGCCCTAGACCTTGCCGGTGATGACTAATTTTTCAAGATTGTCATCGCTCCTCCGGGCGATATGGCCGAAATACTCAAGGACTCGTTGAAAGCAGATGGCTGAAAGTCTAGTTGTGATCTTGAGTTCCTTGAGTATCGACTCATTTGTTCTCATAGCTGTCCAGGGGATGCGCAGCATTCTTCTCCAGCACCAAATATCGACGCGTCAACACGTTTGCGGTCGTTTGCTCTAAGCGTCCATGTTTCGGCCCCATACACGAAAATGGAAAATACCAATGTTCGGACCAATCTCAATTTGGTATTATCCCTGACGTTCCTGTCTTTCCATATTCCTTTTAGGTGGCTCATAGCTCCCTTGGTCATTCCAATCCTGCGTCGGATGTGTACTAGATACATCAACGTAAACGAGTGTGGGTAATACAAATATCTGTATATCAAATCCACTGCCAGACATTAGCATTCCTGTTTTATGTCACTGAGAATGGGTCTGAGCCTTTATTCCCATTATCTTTTTCAAGTCATCAGTTTATCTGATCGGGTTGTCTCATCATTCGAAGAATCCTTATCCTGCCTTATCCAATGACTAGCGATCGTCCTTACATTGTGATAAATTGCATTGCGCTACATCCAGCTAACTCTGCGAGCTATAAATGTAAACCCGATTCGTTCGCTATCGTTAAACCATGAACTATGTAGTACCATTCGGTTGAAAGCGAACGTAGGCGATTATGATTATGTTAATTAATATTCGCCACAATGACATGGATCAACATATAACATCGACCGATGAGCTAAACTACAACGAGAATGCTAACTCTTGTCAAGGTAGCAAGGTAATATTGGCGCGGGTACAAACAGAAATTATACCCATGCGGGTACTTAAATCATAAATTAAACAGCAATTACCTATCTACCTACCAATTATTCAAATCGCAGGGTACACCTGCAGCGACAATGTTGAATAAACACTGATTTGTATTTTTCACAAAATCGTGTCACATTTATTACTTTGAACGACGATTTTTATAAGAAAACTCCTATACTTTTTAACCAACGCCATTACTTAATATACCTAGTTGCGATGAAGTTATTATGCAGAATGTTATATTAGAAAGTTAGGCGTGAAGTGTTTTAAAATGATATTTAATTTGCAAAGTGATTTTTATTAACTCTTTTGCGTAATGCGCGGGAGAACCATTGCCTATGTACCTAAAACCAGCTGGTTTTAGCAAACACGACGAGAATCGTTTGCAAAACAGTGATCTCGGGGTTTTTCTCAGATGGTCAACAAGCATGACGGCTATCATTTGAATTAAACCACTAATGTTATTTCTAAACCGCGCTTTTTATATAATTTCGGCGCTACAGAATAACATTAATGTTTGACAGCTGCATTGTTCTGTATGTCGATACAAAATGGATGTTTTGTAATGTGTAAGGCAATCTTAATCAATCTATACGACTAAATAAGTCTGTAGACTCTGTTTGTACATTTAATTTAACGTCAAATATTGTGATAAATTTTTGTTTTAATTATTCACTGACCCAAATTCTATCATTTTCTTATTTTTTTCTGTCTGTGTATAACTTACATATGTATGTACGTATCGACCGATCTTGATGAAAATTAGTGACTGCGCAAATGATAAGCTATATTTATGATATATTAGTAACCCTTATAGTTATCATAAAAAAAATTAATTATTTTCGCAGCTATATTCATTTGCTTCTTTCCATGTATGTGTGTGCACGCCATATTAGTATTACAGTGTTCTATAATTTACAGATTATGCAAGCCTGTCAGTTAATTGGTTTTCATTTCCTTAAATATTAATAAATGCATTTCTTTTTTTTCAATTAATTATCATTTGCTTGTAACTTATAAACATAAACCGTATATACTTATGTGATTAATTATTATTCTTGAGTTAGGTGTTAAAATATATAAATTCTGGAAAGACGTTACAGAGATAAGAATTAATAAATAAATAAAGCTTGAAACGGGTGTTTGCTAGTACCTTATAATAAACGACTTGGTTTTACGTTAGATTATACTCGCTAAAACGGTCCTCACCGGCGATGAATCTACGAGTTTTTAACTATTTCTGTAACTACTCGGAACTCGGTGCGTTGCGCAATAGAGGGGTCTGAAAGTGACGTCAAATACCACAGAGTAGCTTCAACTACATAACAAAACACAATTGTGTTAACCTTTCAAAACAAATTAAAACACCTTTTGTCTAGAGCTATCTCGATAGCAGTTTGAAAGTTTAATACCTAATGTCATGTACTTAGTTGCTTTGGTCTAGTATATATTGTGTTTACGTTAATGTTACACTACATCATATAATATCGATAGGTTATTTGTTAGATTTATTTATTCTTTATAGCAAGACATACGGAGATACTTTCCACGTTTTTACATTAATTCTCGTATTTTTGATCGATTTTTCTTATGTTTCTTTCCTCAGAACCTCGCCAATTACGTACTGCTTTGGAAAATACCTATTTAGTTTGAAAATGTACTTCCCATTTGGTCCCTTAAATTTGATGAAAAAGATACTACTCCTAAGAGTGAATAATAGAAGATATAATAAGGAAAATAGGAGACGAAACCAAGAAATCCATAAACAACAATTTATTTAATAATTTAAACATCTGATTTTGACTGACGAGTTTGACGAATCGATGCGTTTCCTGTCTCGCCCATAAACATAATATACTAACGTATATTGATTGATTTTTCCTCCGTGAAAAAATTGTACTGTTGAAGCCTTCCTGCTTCATAGTTTACTGTGGGGGTCCTTCGGAATGAAGCATAGGGGCGTGCCTGGTGACCTTGCATATTAAAACTGATCCAACAATAATGACCAGTTGTGGCTACATTAACTCAGGTCAAGGTTAAGCTTTACTTTTAAGGCGAGCCAAACGAGTTAGCAACCCTCCTATTTATTATAACCTTACAATTTGAATACTCCCTTGATTATCACGCTACAACGTGGATAAGCATCCATAAACGAAAAACAAAATAAACGCTATTCGTTTATTATAGGATTATTTAAACGGTTTTATTTATTTCCTCTTCGCTGGATCAGTACGAATATTATAATGAATGACAAGAGCAAATTTTGTGAGGTTGTGTGTATGAAGGATGGTAATTTCCGGAATCACCTAATTGAAAAATTATTTTATCATTTGAAAGGTACAATATAGTGGATGAATACAGGCTATATGTCATGTTGATTTATATATAACTATTCAATGAGAACAAAGCCGGAGCGCGCCGCTAGTAGTAAATAAAACTATGAACGTTAAGTCAATAGGATAGTAAGTTTGCATTGGTTTACAATATAGCAACTGTTGCAATAAATGATGTTTCTTACTCATAAAAGCAAAAGGAAAAGCAATCCCTATAACATATCCCTAAACAATAAATTAGAATAAACAAGAAATTTATAAATATCTGATAAAAGTCAATAACAATTTTTTTTATGTATTTATTAGTTTAAAGCGTAATTTTTGTAAAGTGAAGCGAGGGGGAGGTCAGTAGTCATACATACACACATACTGATGGATATATTTAGAAGAATGCCAAAAAAGGAGCATATTAATATGAAAATATATTTATTTATATGTATAAAAAGCATCACAATCTGCTCTAAAATGGCTGTTTTGTAACTTGTCACAGTCAGGGACCCTCATTTCACAATCTGTAGCTCCGTACGTGGTCCTAAGCAAATACCGCCCCATACTATCACTAACCGACCATCATAAGGCTCTCTTCCAACAATGTTACACTAAGCGTATTTTTGAATGATGATCAAGCCATTTCATTGTAAGTGTAACCATTTTCAATTAAAGTTACAGATTTAGAAACCTGAGCCACACTGATTGAACACTGATCTTCTTTCTTTCTTCTTTCTTCTTTTCTTTCTTCTTTCTAAGGTTTTTCTAAGGTCTTTCTAAGGTTTCTTTCGCTCAATAATAAAAAAAAATAAGAAAAAAACAAAAATATTGTTTGTTAAAAACAACAAAAATCCAAAAAATGAAGAGAACCAAAAAACAAATGGAAGTCGTAAGTAAATTCTGTTCAAAATCTTCTATTTCTAATTACATAATACAGGGCCGGTACGAATTAAGAAAATATTTTATTTTATTCTACCTTTTTTTGCGCTCCCCTAAATATGTCCATGAGTGTATTTAACAATTAACATTATTGTTATTCAAGGTCGGGCCATACAAAAAGACAATTACGAATCTTTTGTTGCGTTACGTCAAATACTTATATAATATTTGTCCGATGTTTATTAAATATTCTTAAGAACATACTTGATCGATCGAGGTGTTGTGTTATCAGAAAATGTGTTCTTAATTGTATTTTTTTAACACTCAAGTTATTTAGATTTTTGATTCGCGAGTTAATGTGATTGTTTTAGAAAGATACATCCATAAGCGGTCTAACCGGAGATAATACTCCGAAGACTCGAAATCTGCAACAACAGATTTTGAATTGAGTGGAAAATTAAACATTCAATCGAGGTTGATTTTAATAGGGCCATAGCTTCGCTAATGTCGTAAACTTGGAACAATGTAATAATTCAGTACAATATAATATATTATTAAAGGACTGAATCACTTCGCTGATAAAGTGAACTTGGACCAATGATGCACAAGGTAAGTGACAACCTGTTTTAAAAAATAAACCTGGCATTTTTTATTACATTTACTTCAGAGATCTTTACTTTAACGCGGCAGGCATCACTTACGGCTTAAATATCGGCATATTGTTATCAAACTTGTCACGTCCGTACGTTGTTTATGGCGCATTTGGTTTATGAACGTGTCGTATTATTCTTTCCGATTCATTAAAAAAATAAAAATAACAAAAAGTGTAAAAAATTGCACAATATTATCCTGCTTACGATTTTTACTATTTAATAAAATATTTAGATGTTTTTCTACAGTCATTAATTATGCTGATTGTTAGCGATTTAGTACTGGCCAGTTTAAATAAAATGCTCATTTTATTATCTGTGCTAAGTTAAGAAAATTTCTGTACGGTACCGTTAGTATATGTATAATAAATGGAAAACGTTAAGTATGATGAACCAAATTCTACGAGTGCTGTTTGTACACTGAATTAATTATAAGAATTAGGTGAAATACATGCATCGTAGTGCAAGCAAAACTTGCATTACACACAAACACATACAAATATTAAATTGCTAACGATATACATTTCGAATGTATTAGTAAAATTTGAACAAATATGCAAATAATTCGTACAATTTCGTACCAGTACATCTTGTTAACGGTACATACGAGTAAGAATAGATTTTTATATTTGGAATACTATATATTCGTAGTATTGCTATAGCTATAAATTATTGTTTTAAGGATTACTGAATTGGTGACATATTAATTTATTACAATAGTTGCAGCTAAGCTACCAACATTTTATTTACTGCCCTCTTAACAGAATGTAATGTAAGGTTTTATTTAATATTCACCAGCAACAGATCCATTTCCCGGTGTGAAAAGTATCCTAGATTATGACATAATATCAGTTACAAATATGCCAAGTATCATCCAAATCTGTTCGCTGGTTTTAATTTTAACCGTACTTATAGTAGTATATACTTACTATAGTACTTATAGTACTTATAGTAGTATAGTACTTATAATACTTATAGTACTTATAGTACTTATTATAATAATAATACTAATACTTAAGAATAATACTTACGCTAGTATATTAAGTTTATGAGACAAATATTCTAAAAAAATATGTTTTGACCCCTCTGAGTTTTGTTATTATTTATAAAATTTTAGTTTCACTGCGAATTAATATTCATAGTTATTATAAAAGTTAAAATATTTAACATAACCTTAATTTAGTACACAGAAACAATGGTTTAATTACTCGTAATATTTGCAATTAGAATTGAAATGACACGTATGTTTGAGGATAAATACAGACATCAAAATAAGCCTAATATATTACGTATCGATAGTACTATTGACAACCCGAAGCATATGAAATCTAACTTGACTAAGAGAGGAAGTAGTTTTTTGTTAATGTCAACAACGGCCAAGAAACGTGCAGTCGAACCATATGATGCTAGGTGACCATCGCTACTAAAGAATGTACTGTCTATAACTTCAAAGGCATCACGAGCATTCTGCAACTGAGAGAAGTAAATAGCTTAGGTCATTCGCAATCGTACACAATGTCTACATTCAACTATTGCACTATTTATTATAGCTGTTCCATGTCTATATTTATAAAAAGTTTATTCCGCCCGCAAGCAACATTTGACATCCGTCACTCTCACAAAGACAACGTTGGGTCGAGTTTTCGAGACTTCATTGGTGGACCTCTCAGATTGGTTTATTTGAAAATTATAATAAAAATTGAAATTGAATCAATTGAAACAGAAATACAAGTTATAAATATTATAATTCAGAAGTAATATAAAGCTTATCTATGTATGTAATGGTAACTCTTGTGACTTTATCAGTAAATTCAACGAACATAATGTAAGCAATCCTTAACAAATGTATATAACTTTTTGAGGTTGATTCTAGAAGGAAGGTTATAGCTAGCTACGTGAGTAAAATCTCCTACCACCACCACGCATGAATGCTATCGGGAATTACCTGGACGTTCTGGAGACCAGCCACCTCCTACAGAAGGAACCGTTCGAGCACGAGCAAAGGTGGTCGGTTTGAACTCTACGATGTGTAAAGCCATATATACCTTTTTGTAAATAAAAAAATCGTTTTTAATGTAAACGTAGTCTAATATTGCATTGATTTAATTTAATACTAGTTGTTAGTCAGCTAGAAAGTCACAAGTAAAATGGTTTTAATATAATCAAAATAATTATAAAGTTGATAAATATGTATTAGACAATATATATGCACCCAGTTCTCTGTCTGCTTACCCTTGCATTAGCGAGTTGGATGAAGGTCAAACGCTAAATGCATTTATTACAAGAACATTTGGAACGGAAAATCCTGCGAAAACGTAATCAGTTGTTTAAGCCTTGCAGCTGCGACTTATCTTGTGTATTTAAATTATATAGAAGCTTAAGTATATCTTCGTGTGACCTTAACGTAGTGGACAGTTACCCTTTCCTTATTAAGCCAAGGAATTTGTTTGCGATATTCAAAATATTGAATTACCCACAATGTAAACACTTTTCAAGAACTGCTTTTAATGATTGTCATGAACTCTTTTCAACAAAAATGCTGTATATCGGTATATATTCGATGAAAAAGTGGTACGTGAAAATAGGTCAACCTGACAGGAGGTCCCCAATTGTATGATCTGCGTAAGAATAATTGCAACGTTACAGGTCCCATTACCGAACATTAGCATAATCAAAATCCTTTAAAAAGTCCATTTTTGTCCAGAGGCAAGCCTTTTTATTTCGCTATTCAGAGTCCGACCAAAAAAGAGGCCCTAAAAAAGTTAGAAAAGTTTACTTTTCCAAGCCCGTGTAAAGTTAACTCTTAAGTTTAAGTCGCTCTATTTTTTATCATATTGAAACTTAATACATTTAGGATATTATTCACAAACCTATTCACTTAAACATTTTGAAACAAAAAAAATTCGGGTAAATGTGACATTTTTCAGCCTTACAGTGACGAAATTTTAACAAGAACAATGTCTGTTGTTCTGCAGTGAACAACTTTGTAACTTGTCAGTGGAAATGTCACGTTTCAGCCGACAGCCGAAGATAATTTTGATGAAAGAACTACCTCTATTGTAAACCACCATTGTCCATGTATACAATATAACGCTGCCTTATTATAGCTGCTACGTTCTAATATTTCATTTTTTGTTTGTTATCTACATGGTTATTAGTGGAAAAAACATTTTATTTTCGACCAGCAACCCGTCCCGACGTCATTCAGGATGAACAATTACTAATAAATTATACATATACACTTAACATACAGCCTATGACCATCCGGAAATACCTTACCATACCTTTCAAATGGTAAAATAATTTTTCATATATGTAGGTGCCGTGGGTCCGCAGATTACCCTATGCATATACACACAGCCACAAAATTCACACTCCCTTTTTGTAATATAGACTAACTAACCTATTGGCAAATTGCACAGATTTTAGAGTGGGAAAACTTTACGTTCTCAACTTTCAAACCCTCTCCATTCGTTGCTTAAAATTAAAAAAATTTTTTTTTCAGTTATTGTCATAAATAAGTAGGTCAAAATATTTCCAAAATCAGCGGTAATTTGAAATATGGCGATCGGGTTTAAAATATAAATTCAATTTAACCTTCACCTTTTTGTGACATATTGTAATATTTTTATGAGCTATTATTACACAACGCTAGTTAAAAAACTAATTGATGTAAGATGTTACGTTCGACCAAAATATTTATTACTATATTATTATAATATTTATACAATTTGTTTTCCATTATTAGGTACGTGACTTAGTTTGTGACCTTTCGTATAAACTTCTATTGGTGGTAGATCGCATCAATTTTAATGCGTAAATTGTTATGTATTGTAATTTTAATTTTAGGAATTAAGGAAAGCGATGATAACTCATTTATAACTAAGCTTAAGGTGATTAACAAGATTCAGATTGGAATCTTCATTTTTTTCTTAAATCTACATAAGCACGGTATTTCTGATTAATAATAAAAAAAAATAATTAATAGCTGTGACACCGGAGCTAGAATATAATTGTTATTTGCTTTAACGGAAAAACATTGAAAGGAAACTAACATATCGAGGAGTTGTAAACGATGTCCTCAAATTGGACTTTGAGATGGCATTCCAAAGGTTACGTCGAGGCCAATTGATAGGAATCTAAGAAGTGGCTCGAGATCGTCTGATTACAATAAAATAGTACTGAGTAAGCTTTAAGATTTTGTAATATTACGTAAGCAGGTTATTTACCAGTAAAAATCATTTACAGTATACAGAAGTGTTTCGCTAAATACGGCTATTATCAATTTAGTATAGCGTTAGTTATAAATACACATAAACATGTGAACAATTCTTTTTTTCCTTATATACCGCTGAAACACACCTTTATGCAGCCTACCCCCATGTGGGTATCACATCAACAATCCTACGAAAACTCAAAACTCACAAAAAGTTAAATGTCGATAATTTGTAAATTATTCAACGCTGGGCATTGACCTCATCGATTCTTAAAATAAACGTCATTATTGGCTTTCGTTGTTAATGAATCCATCGTTTTTTAAAGGCATAGCGTACTAAAGTATAGTAAAGGGATACTACATTTGATCGACTATCATTTTGGTTACACTACGATATTAATTTAAAATATAGGATATATTTTTAATAACAAAATATTTTTAATTTTCATTACGATTGACGAAATTCAACAATATTTAAAATTGTCTGCTATATTTTTGTGAGTGGATATACATACATATATAAAATCTTCTTGTCATGTATTTATTTATATTGTTACATTTATAAATCTTATAAAAGTTTGTAAAGGGGTTTTCTTGTACGGGGGCTGGAGTAGATGCTTTAATGATACTATTTAGAATTGATTTAGATAAGTGTAAGTGATAATGCTTATTTAAATCTACATAAATATTATGCTAAAATTATGATATGCGCGTCGCGGTTGCATTCATATCATCTCTCCGACGAGATAGTCTGGTCCACAAGTTAAAAATTGTGTAAAATAGTTATAAAGCCTCTAAAACGCTCGTAGGATTTAGAATGACGTATAGAAAAATTGATTTCAATGATTTTTCAGCACATAAAAAATTGCAATTGTTATATTGCAAAATTTATTCTCTTCCGTATGTTATTATCATTGTCATTGAGCGGACGTCATTAACTTCGACCCAAAAACAATTCTGATTGTTGGCTTATTTATGCTGTGTCAACGAAGAGGTTTGATCTATGTGTGGAAGTTGAATATTTATCGTTGACGATATTTATCCTTCTTACTAGATAAATGTGATATTTTGTAATTGTTTTCGATATATCTTAGTAGATAAAATTTCATATTTCTTGTTCATTGGAGTGGCTTTTTAAATTATTTGAAATAACATGTATATACCAATATGACGTAGGTATATTTCTGTATTATTAACGTACAAGAGCAATTGAAAATGTATTTTTAGGTATAATAACAAAATTACCCTACCCCATAAGACTGTGACTTGTTGTTGTAGTGTCTTTAAAATTGTAATAAAAGTTAACTTAAAAACAATGTAAATTATATAGCGCGCTTCGTAATATTTCTATATAGTTAATTAGAATTAAATAAACTTGACAGTCCCCTACATTTTCCTTTTCTCTGGAGGACCCTAAACAAATTTTGCTAAAGTACGCTACGAGGTAACGAACAGAATAGACTTACTTTACATAACGATAGCTGCTAAGCAACAGTCTACTTTCAAACATACCGAAGAACATTGTCTTAACCTTAAAGTTGTATTTGTATTGAGCGCAAACTTTGGCTTTGATTTGGTAACTGAAGTGTTGACCACTAACAAGAGGAAGCGGGTTGATCGCTTAATATGCGGATGTAGCTCACCCCGATGGAATTAAACTTTGGAAATAAACGTGTGCCGGATGAACAAATACTTTTGTTTACTGTTGTGCTTATCTTATAGTAATAGTGATACCTAAATGATTTTGATCATTGATCTCCCGCAATGAGAATCCGAATTCAAGTCCTGCACGTATTACTGCATTTTCCAACGATGTGGGTGATAAAACTTAATTATCGTAAGGAAACCTGCATATCTTAGTGTTATCGATAATATTGTATCTATGAAGTCTGTAAATACGCAGTCGATCAGGGTAATGGACTATAACCTTTATGCCTACCATTGAAAGAAGAGATCAAAGCCCAGCAGTGGGCCAATTATGGTTTGTGATGAAAATAAGGCATATGCGTAATTTTTGGTACCAGAGTACACTAGCGTCTCGGATTCGTTCGAAGTAGTATTAGGTACCAGCGCAAACCAAGTACCATCGCTGATACACTCGTTAAATAGATACAGAACCTATTTCGATTCGCTGTCAAGTTTACGAGTTTTGAATACTAACAATACGTATTACAATACATTCAAAACAAGCCATCCCACTGATGACATTGGAATTTAGGTATGCTGTCGGATTTCTCTTTCAAGTATGATGCATCCTTATTAAAAAGTTTAAGCAAGATAAACAACGTGCCCTTTTGAATAAGCGCGGAACAAATAAGGGAGACTATCATTATTATAAAATCTGACATAACACTATATAGGTTATTTGCATAGATTATTAAAATATATATTTGGTGACATAATAATAAAAAATAATTTGCCGTAGTTCGGTTAACTCCTCCATTACAATGAGTCAGTTTTGTAATTGGACAAATTAAATTGTCGAGTCTATAACCGAACTGGATGCAATGTCCAGAACCCGGCTGTGACATCTTCTAAGAACGCCACTTTTCAGTCTAGGAAGTAATTTACAAAAGTTGTAAACAAAGAGGTATCGCATATGAAGAGGGTAATTCAAAGTAATAATGGGCCTATTATTAACTTCATACTTTGTTGATTGTTTTCGCTGTTTGCTTGATGAAGTCTGTTATTATTCTGGAAAAATGAATTACAGAATTTATATTTACTAACTTAATTGCTAGATGATAAAACTGAGATAAATTATATTACTTCAACATATTGAGCTACTGTACGGTATAGATTTCTGTTCCAAAAATGAAACGTTAAATATCCCTTCTAAGCTAGCCACTCCGGTCAGCTGATGTTTTAAATTTAATCAGTTCACAGTTTGTGATGTTAAGAAGTGCATTATGTCCATCAAGTCAGATGCTCTTAGTAGTAACTGCATTAGCCGGAAAAAAGTAATTCTCATATTTGATATTATTTCTTGTGTCCCCACTTATATCTTGAACTATTTCATCAATACTTGTTTGTTTCCTAAAGTGTCCTTTCCCTAAAAATCAGATTCCTGTAAATGTGTCGCCATATTTCCATTCCTCCTTTTGCATCTAAAGTTCTAAAGCGTCTTCTCTACTCCCAACTTAACTCCTTTCAATCCATGAATAACCTCCTGAATACCTTGCAATTCGCATTCCGTTGTAACTTAAGCACGGCTACTACGTTAGTCAAGCTTGCAGATGACATACTTTTTGGGATAGAAAACCAGCAGCTCACTGTTATAGCACTGCTAGATTTTACTAATGCTTTTGGTACCAAGCTTTGACATCTTTCTTGGTTTCTTGCGCTCTATAAACATACGAGTATCTGTAACTGTAATTCATTGGTTTCTTCATTACTTAGTCGGACGCCTGCAACAAATACTTTGGGGGCTCAGTTCAGTTTCTCTTGGATCTCGCTCGATGCCGGAGCTCCTCACGGTGGCGTGTTATCACCTCTCCTATTTGCAGTTTTTATTAACCCCATAAGTTCCGATATACGAGTATCATCCCCTATCACATCTATGCAGACTCCATGTTTATAGACACTCCAATTTGGATAGGCTGCCGAATACACTTAAATCATTTAATGATGATCTGTCTTTTATTTTAAATTGGAGCCAATCTTATGGTTTAAAAATTAATCCGGTAAAAACCAGAGAAATGATAGCCGATGGTTCGAGACTCTCATTTAAATTAACTGGAACCAACTACCACCCATTATATTGAATGGTACTCATATACCGTACAGTGGAAAAGTGTGAAAACACCATATTATTATGGAGAATACGTATACGTTATATACGTATTAAAAGTTAATCATCACTTGCTTCCATTTTAGGCCTTTACATTGGGGCTTTACTTTCTTAGTACTCTCCTTCTTTCTTCCCATATCCTGGCCGACAATGCATCAGTGATACCTTTACTTCTACTGATATCCATGCGCGACGATATCTACTTACAATCAGGTGGCTCGTCTGCTCGTTTGTCGGCTATTTACGTAAAAAAAAAAAGGAAACCTGAGAGTTCTCCACAATGTTATCAAAGATGTGTAAATTCTACTAACTTGCACTTAGCGTGGCGGACTATGGCCATAGTCATTCTGAGAGGAGGTCCGACTACAACAATGGGATAATTATGGGGTATAATGAACTCTTACTCACTTCAGTTCATATTACAATAGTTTTTTTTTTTATGTTAATAGCCGACAAACGAGCAAACGAGCCAACCGATGGTAAGCAGATATCGTCGTGCATGGACATCAGTAAAAGTAATGGTATCACTGATGCATTGTCGGCCAGGATATGAGAAGAAGGTTAGAAAGAAGGTACTGGTTCTCAAGGCCCCAGCCGGAATACGACGAGTCATTTGGCGGCTGACTCAAGCAGGTGGGTGGTAGCTAGCCAGGCAGGCTTCACGGAAAGATGATAATACCAATAATAATATTAATGACATAATAATAATACTGATAATATAATCCATACGCGAAGCCCTACCACCAAGCAGGCTGGTTTCTGTCGCCTCTTACGACACCCTGTTCTGCCAGCATGGGGTTGGGGGGAGTATTCTAAGACGCCCCATTACGGCTGAAAAATTTGTTCTTCGTGACAGCTGTACGCTTATGGAATAATCTTTTCTGACCTATCCGACGCGTTCACATTTAAACAGCTGGATTGGACCGACTATCGGAATAGTTAATTAACATATACTGTATATTATTTATTCAAATTCAAAATCACTTAATCATATAGGTATTCAGTAAATACACTTATGAACGTCATTTTTTACTTCTACCACCGTTTCGAAAAGGTGCTTTAACAATGAGGAGAAGAAACGGCGAAAGAAACTGTTCAACACATGTTTTAAATGTTCTAATCTTTTAAATAAATATTATTATTATACTTCATGTAGTTATATATATTTTACTATTACTATTATTTATGTCTTAGGACCGACATTACATTATATATCTGTTCGTATACCTCCGGCCTTTTTTATTATTTGTATCTTTGGGTTATCTGGAAGAGCTATCAGCAAGAAGACCACCTGGTGTATATCGTCTCTTCATCTATGTGACTATTTCGTTTGAATTACTGATTTTTGGTGTACAATAAACAGTTTTGTTTGTATCGTACTGGACACCGAAGTCTATAATCACAGAAAATAACTCAAATAGAACCCATCGTTCTAAGTAATCGAATTGATTTGAACCAGAGATCTTATTATATATGTAATATATATTTAAATAATATTATCACATAAAAATTTATATCGCTATTCCAGATAAGGGGAACTTTGATCAGCTACTATGATGTTTATCAAAAGGTCTTTACATACATGTATACATTCAAACAATGTGCAAAATGTTCTAAAGAACAGAACTATGCTTACTTTGATATCCATAGTTCCCGTATTATTGTGGTCTAGTGAGTTTCCAATCATTTACAAAATCATGGTGTTGGCTTATAAAGCTTTAAGTGAACAAACCAATGGCTTTGCAAACTATTACTTTACTTTAGAGTTAGACACTAGGTCATAAATTCCAGAATAATACTGGCGCTAAGTAAAGGCCACCAAGTATTAAAAAATATATAAGTAAGTTCTTGTCTATGTTTACCTATAAGCGGCCAGTAAATTATACGATACTCAAATATGTAAGTGTACCTAATGTCTATCAACATCGATTTTACCAACTTTGTCAATTTTTATTGTCAATCTGTGTGTAGTGAATATAGTTAGGACTATTAAAATTAATTTGAAAAAAATAATGTTATAATAATTAATTTGAAAGAATTAATGTAATAATAATTAATTTGAAAAAAATAATGTAATAATAATGTATAATTAAACAGTACGGTTATTTTATATGTAAATCAATTTATTGTGTGGGTGTCCTGCTTCTTAATAATAATTGTAAAAAATATTTGGTACTTACAGTAAACAAAGTGATAAATTTTAATAAGATGTCGTCATAAACAAAACGGGAACACTTGCCAACTTACCATTGTACAAGACTAAAATGTATTTATAGACACAGATAAAAACATTCAACACGCAAAAACACACTAAAATATTAATGGTGAATATTTGACATTAAATTTGTTTTTAAAAAAATATTTAAAAAAGCACTTGATTTGAATTAAGAACACATTGAACTAGCACGACCGTTCTTTGCGTCGGCTCGAATGTACTGCGAGTCGACCATATGGTGTTATTGGTGTTACAGCTTGCATGTTTATAAACTGAATTAAATAGAATTTTAACTTTACAGTCATATATTTAAAGCTTAAAATAGTTTAAAGTGTGTTTTCAGCACGCGGAGCACGCGAGTTCAACAGCGACCGGCTCACATGTTTATTCCGGTTCAAATCGTATGGAGTGAGCCCGTGCGCTCACGGGTCGACGCACTGCGGCAAACCGCCGCTATTGACCAACGGTAGGCAAGCAGCGGCCTCGCTGGCGAATCCTGAGCTTTCGGAGAAAGTGTCTTTCACGCCACTGTCGTAATTCTTTATTATTCATACACAATGCCGTTGAAATTGGGAGTTGGTCAACATTTAAGTAAATAAAAATAAAAGTGGTCATTACTAATACTCGCCATTTTACAGTAGATCTTCTTCATCAATATACGTAAAAACAATTACTCGCTGCATATTAAACGAATCATATTTATTTACACAATTCATAGGGTTGTCTCATCAAAACTAACTGAGCAAAAATTACCTCTCTGAGGAGTTCAACCTAGGAATCGAACCTGGATTCAATAACAGACGCGTTTCATTGAATCTGCGTTAAATCAGTAAAAAAATTTTGTATTTTGCATTGCGTTTTTAAGTTAAAAAATTAAGATTTTACATTTGGAAGTGTTAGGGGCTGCAGTGTGAGGAGCTCCAGTGTTAGGGACTCCATTCAAATTTAAGCTCAAGCCAACCTCCCCTACTTTGCTGCTGTTGAACAACGGATGAGACACGAGCTCCTGGCCCCTCTGTTGAAGGTCGCTGAGGTTTGAAGCAGCCCTTCAGTTCCGACATAATAGTATTTGATAGAATCATTATCTACCCAGCTATCATCCTTCTTTTAAAAATAACCATGAAATATTTTTAGTGTGTCCGTTGCAGTGCAGTGATTCAATTAAAATGTGGATACTCAACTTATCGTTTAGTCGGCTACAAGTCGGTCACGTTTTTATCGTTACTAGCTTCCAAAGCGTGGTGAATATTGACCACTACCGATCGAATGGGCTATCTCATTTGCTGGCAATTGAAAAAAAATTATAGTGTAAATCAATTTTTTATTATCATTCGCAAACTACATATCTATTGTGTTGTTGTACATTTGTTTTGTTGATGTAAGTATTATTTTATGTTGCGTAGGGCTACATAAAAGACGAGGTCACATGTCGATGACCTACCGAGTGCCAAGTAGTAAATAATAACCTACTTAAGACGGACTAAGAAAAAAATAAAATTAAACATAAAACAACGCATTTCTGAGGTGTCAGTGATAATTTAGCGGCTTAAATCTCGCGTTTTTCTCGGAATAGAGTTAGAATTCTGCATGCATCAGCAGTTAGTTCTAAAGTTAGTGATAACTCGAAAATAGTCGTGAAGGAAAATGTCTTGAACAAATGTATATTCAACAATCTTTACCACCCGACATTATTCAAAGGGCTCGACTAACATTCCATAACGAATTTGGATCATACTCCATCATGACGCTCTAATCAAGATCTGTTATCGTATCCAACGGCTGCGGAAATTACCAGATCGTCAAAAATAACTGCCGATAAAATAAAAAAAGTCGATAAGAATATCCGCTGCCACCTAAATTGTGAAATGGTACTCCAATACATATTAGATATGATGTCCTAAAAGCTGAGAACCAGTCCAAGCTCGGATACGCATTTGTATTCAACGTCATACCATACAAATTGTTATACGCCACGATATAAAGATGTTGTATACTATTTTAGTCCTAAAGCTATGCAGATTATATGAAAGATCTATTGTGACCACAATTAATGCAACTGTGTCGAAATATTCGCGTACAATATACACTTTGCGAATACGTGTACCATAGAGTACAATTCACCATGAAATAGGCTTAAAATGAAATTTCATGATTGATTTTAATTGTTTTTGTAGTTGTATCAGCGTGGAGAACTTTGCTCAGTAAATTTATTGGGCGCAGTGGTTTTAATATTCATTATATTTCCATTGATGAAACGAACAAAAACAGGAGCATATTTGTGAATACTTACTTATACACTACAAATATCAAAATTACCCAGTGATCAAAATTCGATGATAATTGCAAGCAGTGTATAGTAAGCAATATGTTCAAATTCAAAATCATTGAATTATTTAAGTATACTATAAATACACTCATGCACGTCATTTTTTGCTACTACCACCATTTCAAAAAATTGATTTAACGTTGATTAGAAGAATAAGCGAAAAAACTGCTCAGCACATCTTTTAAATATACATATGGCAATACCAAAGTATGTTTTAACTTGCGCGGAATCGATTGCGGCATTATTATTTCCAGGCGTCCTTGTCAATTATATATTCAGGTGGTAAAAGCAAAAAAATTACGTTCATAAGTGTATTTACTAAATTCCTATATAATTAAGTGATTTTGAATTTTAATTTGAATCTAAACCATAATACATTTTTCCTACAAGCTGTACTTTAACACTGTGCTTCACAAATTTATAATTCATTTCTTTTTCACTTATACTCCACAGACTGTTGAAAAAAGGATATTAAAAAACAATAACTTCACAGCTCCAAACTCCAATCTGACGCTAAAATTCGTTGCCTCCAATATTTACTTCATATCGTAAGTTTTATTTAATTTGATTACTTCTAACATATTACTTACTAGCAAACTGTCCTCGCTTCGCTTCGGAAAAACTACGCTTTACACTAAGAAATAGTTCCTACATTATTATTAATTAATTTATAACTTTTTTATTTATAAACTGATTGAGATGAAACCTTAAAATTTAAATCTTAATTAATGCTTACTTCAATACACAAGTGAAAACCAGAACGTAATCGGTTAAGCCATTTCTGAGATTAGCACGAACAAACGCACAGATGAACAGACAAAAATTGTAACAACTATTTTTTTGTGTTCTATTGCATTAATAAAGCCGCTAATAATATTTTTTCTTATATATCGGTCTTGTACAAAAGTCGATCAGTTAAAATTGTATTATATGTATGTGTATAAATTTTAGCTTTCTCTACTCCTTTTAACTATACTAAATCTCACACTCCTCCATGCGCGTAATGCGCTTAAAAAGGGTATAAAGTTTTCACTACTTCATGTATACATTTATTATTTGTTGACATGGGCGAGAATTAACTTCCTAATGGCCTCTGCAACCAAATATCTAAATTTTTATAAATCCCGAAATTTGAAAGCTTCCGCACTCACAGTATAAGCAATACTATACAACGAGGAAGTGCTGCCAGAATCTTGGGCACTACACAGCAGAGGTCTAGTTATATACAATTATTTTAATTTAGTTTAACTTTATTTATAACTAGTTGTGCCCGCAACTTCATCCGCGTGGAATTTAAGAAAAAAATTATTTAGTAGAAATAAAAGTAGCCTAAGTTACTCCTTATTACATGCTGCTAGTGAATGTCCCGTCAAAATCAGTCCAACCGTTTTAGAGATTAATCGGAACAAACAGAAAGACAGACAGACCAAAATTGTAAAAAATGTCATTTTGGTATATGTACCGTATATACATTCATATGCATGTAGTAAAAAACGGTTAATTTAATAAGAGATCTATCAAAATGATTATATTTGTTATCATATATGGTCAATATTGCCTCCCTAATTCTGCGCTGTGAAAAATGTTACATGGTGCAAAATTAAAATGCATAAGAATGCCAGCCAATAATTTACTAAATACAAGTACATTTTATACGATCATTGGAGCAGTTCAAAAGGTCGCGCTTCAATAAAAATCGTTTAACAAGTCGACCACATCCAGTTATTGGGTACACGACCAGCATTTCGAGTAGACTTAATCAAGTTCTACATGTTTCTGTACTGAGTAGTCAACCGAAAGAGAGCTATGAGAATATTATGTTAAATATTAATAACTGGTTCAAATAACTGATAGAATAACTTAAAAAAAAATTATACACTTACTTCCATCAAATATTTTACAACAACAGTTCTAGTTCATTTTAGTTTCAAGTGCGCTCAATATCTTAGACTTCATCACCACTTACAATCAGTTGGGATTGTTGTCAAGCATTAACTTATCGTATGTAAAAAAAGGAGAAAAGAATAAAACTAATTATAATAAACTATAATAAGCTAAGAAATAGCAGCTTATACAATATCTCTTGGTCTTTCGGAATTTCAAATTTCGCGAAGAAGGTCAAAAAAGGTATTTTCGTGGAGCCATGATATTATAATCCTTTTTTGAAAACAACGTGAAAATTTTAAGAGATTTCGAGCGCAAATGCTAGATTTAGAATGTGTTTACCAATACAGTAAAAATCATTTGAATTAAAATTTATAGTACATATTCTAATGCGAGTACACTTGTATAAGCGAAATTTCGTTAACTGTATTCTGTAATATTACACCAAAATTACTTTCTAACGGTGATAGGCTTTTACTGTGTAATGTCACATTGACTTGAAACTCCGCACCCTCGCGTAATTTATTCCTGGACATTTTACGACAGTCTGAGGTGACAGTGGAACAAATACCATATTACATGGCGACAAAAATACATCATAAAACGATAGTATCTATGTGTTGTTATCTCAACGACGTACCCCGCTGTGTCGGTGACAAATCAGATTCACAGATACACGATTACAAGCTTCACGGTGTTACAATTACGAATCGGTTAAATAGTCGTGAAGAGAATAACATAAAACAGAACTTACAATTTTTTGTGTAGCACTTAAGTACCTACCAATTATGCGATGTCAGAATTCTGCGAATAAGCTTTGAAAAGATATAGAATTAATTGCTCTTGAAGTATTTATTTTAAAAAAGACCAGCTAGACATTAAACAGTTTGTGTCTAATGCCTAGACCAGCTAGTTGTGTGCATATGTCTACGATTTTTTTTAAAAAGCTATTCAATTTAGACTTGGCTGACGTCTAACCTAGTTTACACAACCAGCTGAATGTCGTGAAGCAGTTCAATTTGGTTAATTTTAGAGTGTACGCTTCTTACAAATGTTTTTTCCAGCTCAATCCTAAGGGGTACGAATATACACGAAAAATCGTAAATATCTGAATCCTATATGGGTAAGTACAATAACAATGATAATTGTAAAAGGTAGAGTGATCCAGAAATAGGCCGACGCATTTTGTTATGAAATATTTTAATATTAGTTGCATTAAAGTGCCCAGCAAAGTCGACTTGATCCCTTTTCTTTATAATAAATAAAAAAAAAATTGTCGTACTATATCAAATGCATGAACCTTCTGTTACAAACCTATTCTGTGATGGAGTCAAAGGGAGAATAATTAACTATTGTCGCACTGGAACAAACTAAATTAGTGACAATTGGTGTTTGTTAATTAACTATCCGATCAATTACTACAAGAATCGGCATGTATGTTTGTTCATAATATGTTCTTCCAACTATTGTGTGCTGTACGATTAAATTTTATAAATTTCTAATTAAGTGACATCTAATAATTGAATATTATTTAAAAATCACGTTTCGCAAATACAGTATGTCACATAGTGAAGTTGAAAAATTGGATGATTGTAACAAAAAAAATGTGTAGGAAAAAATAGCAGAATAGATACTCAGATATAGGTTTTTTGTAAATAAATTATAAAAGGTTTTCTCTTTGATGACGTAGCATTCTTGGAATAGTGGTTATAGTTGTCATATAACATTTTGTTGTAAGGCTAATGTAACCTGCCTTAAGGTATGTCTAGTAAGTTTCAAAAATAATAATTTTCCGGAATTATTTCATACACTAGTTGTTAAGTTTTGGACGTTATCCATCATAATTACAGGTCACATAAGGTCATAAGGTAACTCAGTATTGAAAAATGAAAATGTTGAGCATTTTTTACGTTGACTACTTCGGTGATTTTACGTCGAAGAACCTAAGCCATTAGAGCCAGAGAATTAAGCCAATTAGAATCTAAGCCAGAGCCAGAACCTAAGTAGTTTAAATATGACCGCTAAGATTGGCTACCGCAATCTATCCGCCGAGCTCTGGCTCCATCGATAGACCTTTCAAACTGTTTTATGGCCACATAATTTAATAAACACAAAACACAGCGTAAACATCTTCGAGGTAAATAATTTAAATTAGGTAGGTACCTATAACTAATACCCGTTGGAAACGAATGCATGAAATTAACAAATTTGTTAATTTATGCCAATAGTATATCACAATTATATTTATTCAGTTCTGTTAATACATGTTCCTTTCTATACAATTGATTCTTAATTAATTAACTGGTGGAATGCGAAGTTTTGATCATCTTTTATAGGTGTCAAGTTTCGTTTGACACGTGGCCACCGACCGATTGACGGCGGACGGGTGGATATACCAAAAATGTAGAGGTGTACATTTTTATTTTTAGTATAATAATTAAAACGTACGATATGGGTATAGCCTAAATTAAAAACTTCTGCTCGAATCTCATTATTGACTTCAAGTTCTACCGAAGCATACACTAATCTTTGTAAAACATGCATATATATATATATATATATATATATATATATAAGGATTAAAGAAGGATACGAAACTAATAAAGTACCTAAGTAATAAATAAAATAGTGTACGGATAGTTTGATATGAATATAATATGTGGCACAAACCAAACGCCTGAACAGCAAACCGACATAGTTTAAACAGACAGTAGAATAAATCCGAGCAAACCCTCGACAGTTGCTGGATAATCGCAATGATATGGCGAATTGTTTTTTAAGTAATGGCGTGAATCACCATCGCTCAGTGCTGTTCACTTGATATCGATCATATATAAACAGCGGACGTGTCAGTCAGTGGTGTTATCAAAAGTTTAGTCGCGTGAAAAATGGCCAAAGAAGATAATAGGATTGGCGCCATTGAGGTTAGTTTCTATGTAAATAATACTTGTGACGGATCCCGCGGTTATCTTTGCCGTGATTCTCGAGGAGTTCCATTGGTGGTTAGGTGCTCGCATTAATAACCAATGTTAAAAAAAATCAGATATTGTTATATACTTGTTTCGATTGGTCCAATTAATTAATTTGAAATTTTGATTATAATTTTCGTTAATACATAAAATTATTAAGTTTTTTTTTATTAATTTTTTATTAATCTATAAATTACAAATTATTTAAAATATATCTACCATTCCAAAGACATCGCTCGACCCAAATTTAAATTTATCAGATGTCATGAAAACATACGAGAAAAAGTATTGAGATCGATGTCGATGACCTGGCTCGAAGTATATGTATACAAAGTTCAAGACGCAGCTTATTCAAATATGGACCGTTTAAAAAATAGCCATTTACGGATTTCAATCGATAGGTTACGATACATGATGATATATTTAGGTTAGAGGATAAGATATGATACGCAGTAGAGATATGTCTATTTCTATGTGTTACCGTTTCCTAAGAAACGCCATATAAATTTCCACATGCGATATAACAACATTCACAATAGGTATAAACTGTTATGAATAAATTAACGCGGGATCAAACATAGTTTGGCTTCATTACTCTTATGAAGTTCCTCGTGGACTGAAGAAAATTTCCCCCTTAATGTTTAATTACTCCGTCTCAGTTATCGAATCAAAATCAACGACACTACAAGACAATAACTTTATATTTAGGTAGATAATGTACAATCAGATTGTTGCTCAGATGCCTCAAAATGTCCATTCACAATATTGAAGCTGGGTCAGAGTGCTGGCTAATCTTACGCTCTGTTTCAAGCACGCAGAAGCAAAAGAGAAACTAAATAAAAGCAACGAAGACAGCGATGCGCTCGAAGCCGTGCTATACCATGTGGGGGAGATGGGCCGTTACCAAAAGTTGCTGGTATGTTTGATGTTACCCTTCGCCTTCTTCTTCGCGTTCGTGTACTTCATCCAGATGTTCATTGCTGCGACGCCGCGGAACCATTGGTGTCGCGTGCCCGAGCTCAGTCATTTGGAACCAGAGATAAGGTGAGGTACTTTTCATTTTTTTTATTATTGTTTTACCACCAACCAAGTCTACCTACCAAGTCTACCTAGGGTATCAATATTGAAAATGTTAGGAACCACTCGTCTAGAAAGTTATGAGCTCAGATTAAGTAAAGTAAATAAATTAAGCATAACTGCTGCCGTATACAATAAAGAGTATCAATAGTATCAGCTATCAGTTGATAGTAACTGATTCATCCCGTACCATTCGTCTGGCACGAAGAAGTGAGGAGTAGGAACCCTGATTTGCCCATAAACTACTGTGCCTTACAAATAAAATAGAGGGAACACCTAGAGTCCTTCCGGGACGAAGGCCGCCAAGACCGAAGACATACGCCGCGTTTGAACAAGAGACGCCACTGCACGACAGCTTTCACTTATAAACGCAAAGGGCTATATGGGCAGATCCAGATGTTGGATGACTGCCGGGAGGATTTTTTATTGGTAGAAAATTTCTTTCCCAATAACGAAATCAGATTATTTGTATTAGTAGAATTTAGGAGATTGTTGCTTTTCGTTAACGTTGAAAATAAATCTCGGCGCCTAATCCACGCCTTAAAAGGTCAAAAAAACGATATAATTTAACTTGAGATTACAACATTGTGGTGGTAGTTGATAAAATAAAGCCGATTTACATTTCTGTGGCAAAATGCGTAATGTAAAACCTTATCTGTGTATCTGTCCATTCTACGACGAAACGAAAATAAAAGAAATGTATGCAAAATGAGCATTCCACTATGTATACATATATATGTATCAGAGTATCGCAAGCGGAGTACCGTTCAAATTATGTAAAGAATGAAATGAAATAATATTTTATTCGAAGATGGTTTTTAGAAACACTTTTCAAACGTCAATCTACGTCATCGCTTCAACAAATCCCTACCGTGAGTGGTCTCGGAAGAAGAAGCGGCAAGAAACTCCCGAGGAGTATTTTTCCTACTCACAGTTACAGAACGCACATAAACTGGCTTAATATTAAACTCATGTCATATTAGCAGTCTTATCCTGAAAGTAATCATCAACTTTGTAATAACCTTTCCGCATAAGAACGCCTTTGACGTGAGTTTTAAATTTACAATATGGCATTTCTCTCAATTTTAATGGAATTTTATTATAAATATTTACACATTTACCCATGAAAGAGCCACCAGTTTTGCTTAGTCTGAAATTGGAACAATCAGTTTAGCCTTACTCCTAGTATTAATATTGTGAACATTACTCTTCCTAAGAAAATTGTTAGAGTATTTTTTAACGTACATAATGTTATCTAAAATATATTGTAATGCTACATTTAATATATCAATTTCTTTAATGAGATCTCTAAGGGCATCCCTAGGCCTAAGGTTGTAAATGGCGCGTACTGCCCTTTTCTGTAATAGAAAAATCGACTTAATATCTGCAGCTAAGCCCCACAACAACAGACCATAACACATCACACTGTGAAAGTAGCTAAAATAAACTAATCTTGCTGTTTCTACGTCCGTTAAGAGCCTCACTTTCTTAACAGCGTAGGCAGCAGAACTAAGTTTCCTTGACAAGATTTCAATATGAGGACTCCATTCTAGTCGTGAGTCTATAGTGATTCCAAGAAATGTGGTAGAATTTACTAATGTGAGTTGGCACTTTTCTAACATTTTGTAAAGTGAATTCAATACTTTCCGTTTTTTTAGCGTTTAACACAAGGTTATTACATGTAAACCAGTGTACAACTTGCGAAACAGTATTATTTACATCGTCAAAACATTGTTTTCTCCTATCTACTTTAAAAAGTAAGGAGGTGTCATCAGCAAAAAATACAGCTTTACACAAGTCGCTAGCGAAATAAGGAACATCATTGATATATATTAAAAATAGTAGTGGTCCTACTAAATCAATAGTGGTCCTAATACAAAGGAAATTGTAATTGTATAAATAAAGATTTGGCATTTGATACACGAAGGAATGCCTGCTATTTCTGTGTGATTCAACTTTTGTCTTTTATGTGAATTTTATGAAAACAAATTAAATATTACAATTATAATCAGTGAGGTGCTCCATCACAGTTCTTATATTAGTAACATATTTTAATCGAGACTTGACAGTAGGTACTGCTTTCTATTTTAAGTAGATTTTAGATTTATATGGATAGAAGTATAAGTAGATAATATGTTTGTTTTTATACTGTATATATATTTATATAAAAATATAAGGGACCTTACACTGATACGAGTCAAACACGTGCGTATATGTTTTCATAGTATATTATCACTACCGTTTGGCATGTTATCAAGATTTCAAAATCTGTGGCATTTATTTTCAAATATATTCAGACGTATTAATAAATCTACGAGCCATACTGACTTATTGCTTCATATATCTCCGATACAGTATAAAGAGAGAGAATAATGTTTTTTTCATCGCCCCCTTTGCCATTCAATTATATATCATTATAATTATAACGCATCCATTGCTACTTTCTCTGTCATTGCCATATAAATGATCTTATCAAAGATTAGGTAGGTATACGACAACAATGTGTTCTCAGTTAGCGAATATTTACTCTTGCTATTTAATATGTGTCTGTAGAAGGTGATCAAACCTTATCAGACAAATTACACTTAAATTGTCTAAGATTATTTTAGACATCTCTACTTTCAACTTTTGTATTTCTATGTATTTAATAAAAGATATATGAATTCAACTCTAAATTTCTAAGACTGAAATCTGAGGTTGTAAACAGACTGCACCAATGCAAACATAAAACGGAAAAACAATTAAATTATATGAAAGCTAGGTTTTTCGATCACCCGTATTACGTAAAACTTAATCATGTATTATGCATTCTATTAGATTCATTCCTTCGGCTGTTAATCTGTAAACAAAATTCATATTCCTATTTTATATCGCGTTACGCATTTAATTTTTAATGTTATCGGACTAAACGATTACCAATACGCACCAAGCTGATATTATAATGATTTATGTAGTCGATTCATCGCATTACGACAGAAACTTACGTCGTTTTAATTTCATATCGGATTTCTTAGCTGTATAATTTTAATTAGTGTTCGTCTAAGGGTTAAAATTCGACTATAATCTATGCAAATAGTAGAATTGCAACGGGGCTGAATCTATACACTTATACTTATACTTTTAGTATATTAATAATTATAAAATTTTTACACGACGAGTTATTTTTTTTTTTCTTATTATAATAATATATTTAAGAATTAATAAATATTTATGCGAGCACACTTCAAGGACCCTTCGATATATAGTCTGCACTCGTAGGTCTGCTGGAATAAATTTGTTAAGAAACATGCCTTCTACATTCTTAAGATCCTTAATATTACACGTTGGAAAGTATGTACATGAATAATTAAATTAATATTTTTTTGGCTTTCTGTCTATCTGACCACGTATCACATTAAAACTACTGAACAGATTTTGATGATTATTAGCGGCTAGTATTTATGGGTCATAATCTAAGATATTTTTCATTCCGGGAAGTATATCTATTCCTGCGAATAGGAAATAAAAGTTTATATGGAAATTCTATTAGGAGGAGGAGTACATAAAATGTTGACTGGCTGGCTGCAGCTATTATAACAAATTAATGTTTCTAATTCATAGGACTTAAAATGCCAAAAAATCATTAATTAAAATTCTTTTTCAAAATATTTTTCTTGATAAAACCAAAGCTCGTCAAAAGCCACCAAATGAAAAAATCGCTTCGCGAACAGAAGAGAGTATGGTAATGAACTCTTTTCTTTTTGTCTATTTATATTTATTAAAGTTTGGATGCAATCCAGGAGTCCAGCAAGCATGCCAGAGTGTACCACCCAGTTTTTAGCTTGTTCTATTCATTCTTTATAAAAAGACGTACGTAAACTATAGTACAGGCATGAGCCCGGAAAAATGTTAACGATGACAAAACTAAATTTTAGCGAACATAATTTTTTTTCTGTTTCATGGCAGACTGAACTTAACATCACCGCGAATTGGAAATGAATGGGATAAGTGTTCGATGTTCGTAGCCAACTGGAGTGAAGTTCTAGTAACGATGATCCCCCCAGACCCCTCGACACCGACAGTGCCGTGTCAACACGGCTGGGACTTCCAACTTACAGATATACCCTATCATACCGTAGTCAGTGAGGTGAGATAAATGCTTTCATAAATTTACACAGTCTCAGTAGTGCAAGGAGTTTAGCGATGGATACAAACCTGTGGCCGTAGTCACATACAATGTAAAACATAATGATTATCACAGAAGAATTCACTCTTAGGAGTCCTTACTAACTTGACTTACGCGTCCATTCTGTTCTAAATTCCTTTTACAGTCCTCTAACAAGGAGTTGAAGGGGCTACTAAGCTGCTTTTCATGATAACAAACATGACTTCAGCCCTTTACCGGCGCTCTAGACGATATGTATCCAATCCGTCCAGTATCTTCGCGTCCAAATGTCGGCAGTTCTTATACCGCTCGAAAATCTCCCATATAACGACCCAGTACCAACCGCGGTTTACCACGCCTTTTGAAAGGAAGCATTCGAAAAAATTTAACACTAATCAACTCCGACCAAGCCCGCAGTTCATTAACTCGGTATAAAACTCATATGGACACGAGCCGTCGGGCTGTAAGCTATGGGAGAGTGATGATGCATATGATTGTATACAATGAACAGCATATAAATGTTTTTGCTGTTCATTTTGATGTTCACAGCTAAGCAAATTACTACACCATCCCACTATTATAAGTCGATTGTACAAAAATTTATACAAAAACTGTATTTGTCCAGAAACCTGTATGTGTACAAAAATTGTTTTCCATGGCCAGTGAGCAAGATATTTAGTTGTGTGACGTGTATAATATTGGCATGTTAGGTACATGTGATTTGTTTTCATCATAGCGTGGCTGGGTCTGCCAGTACTCAGGCTATGGTCCTCTGGCGCAAGCTATATTCTTCGTCGGGGCCCTCTTCGGAGGGAGCACTATAGGCTGGCTCGCCGATACGCATGGAAGAGTGGCTGCATTACTTGGTAAAAAATGTTTAATTTCACTGTACGTTGTTATTTATTCAGTCTTCACCAAAGTAAATAATCTTAATCAAACTAATCAGACTTGATATCATTAAAGCGACGATTTAATTATTTTTGGAATCACGCAACATGAACATGCGTAGCATTCCTTTCACTATTTTGTGGTGACTTTAAAGTCTAAAATCTTTTGTACGTTAGTCGTTATTTTATCAGTGTTTTCTTGGTAATTCAGTAATTCCGTTACATATCTGGAACTCTGGAGGATGTTGATAACCAAGCGACAATACCGCCTGTTGTACCAAAACGTTTTAATATTGTGTATGATATTATCATAATGATTACAATTATAATTACTATTAATCATATTGCATTACAATATAATAGATTTACAATTTTTTGTAGTGTATTAAATAAATCTATCAAAATATGCGATACAATGAGAAGATAGTGAAATGATTTAGATAACTTGCCGTGGTAACTGTACCTACCAAATACGCACACAATACAGATGTAAATTCTGTATCGTGTGTGTATTTGATTCAAATATATATTTAACCTAGACCTATACCTAGACTTATTGGGTAATTATTACAGAAATACCTGTATGGATGTCCAATGATGTATCTAATCTTGAGTCTTAGCTAACTTTAATTATGCCAACTTCCCTTTATTAGAGGTTATCCCATTTTATCTCATCGGTATTTGTGCACATGGTGAAAATTTTTCTTTGCCTTTTATCTACACTTTTTACCAACCACCACCATCCTTTTTCTGATAATTTTGATTTGATTTTTTAACATGTTTCGGTTGCACTTTGAGGATCCAATTAACTCTGTCAGCGCGAAAGTGCAGTGTAAACTACTTAGAGTCAGGTGATGCGACTGCTCGATTTCGGATTATAATAAGAAAACTAAATGCTATTACTTTAATTTTCCAGTAATTTTTAATTCGGTGGCTTTTACCGACCCATTAGATAATGCTAATTATAGGTTCACCAGTCTTAATATATTATATCCGTGAGTTATACTAGCATGTATAGTTTAAATTTGAATGCTAAATTTTCTTTGCAGCTGCTAACGCTGTCGCATTCGTTGGCGGTATAGCTACTATATACACCACCGGTTTCTGGGACTTCGCTATCGCTCGCTTCCTAGTCGGCGCGTCCTATGATAGCGTCTTCATGATAATGTATATTTTGGGTAAAATTATCTTCCATTAAACATTTCTTGCCCTTGTGTTAACTAATCACTACAACCAGAACAACCAATTAGATCGTTAACTATTTCTGCAGTACGTGACACTTCTTAGGTAGCACATTATACAAGTCGATGTTTGATAACAATAATAAGAGGATAGCAACGAAGTCTTACTTCGAAGCCTAATATCGTTACCAAAATAATGCGCTGGTGCGCCTTGTCAGGGTAATCTTCTCTTTTTTTGGCGGGGAACACTCGATGCTTACTGGTGGACATGCGCCTCGCTTATATGATCTGATTCTACAGGAATTGTTAAAGGGCGCTACGACATATAAGTGATAACAGTTGCCAATACTGGAACCTACACTTTTTTACTTCAACATTCAATATGTATTTCAACATTAATGGAACAGACTATTTATATGCCCCTGATCATTCCTAAATAAACTGTTGGCACCAATCTGTGTTACAGTTCTAGAATATGTGGGGCCACGTTACAGGACCTTTGTAGCTAATATGCCAATGGCGATATTTTTCGGCGGAGCGTGTATTTTGCTACCGTGGATTGCGTTGTGGATCTCCAACTGGAGGAAGCTGTTGTGGGTCACGACCCTGCCGATGCTAATAAACATTATGATCCCGTATATATTGCCTGAAAGCGCTAGGTAAGAAGTTATCCACGTACTAACTGTGAGTATATTTCGCATAAAATCTAGTAAGCAGCTCATTAGATGACATGGACGCCTGCATTGCATCGTGCCTAACCGGAGTAGAGTAATGGATCATCAGACATCTCGAATGTCATAACTCCTGGACTACCCAAAGGTGTCCGATATGGCTTGAAGATTACCATGTAATGATAATTAATGGAATAATTTGCTTAGGGTGTTCTTTGAGACGTGAAAAGGCCTACCGACGGATTTTCGCCATTAGCTCTAATTTAATTCCTAATAGTTTATATAAATAGGAAACATTTATTTCCTAATAGTTATTATAGTGTCAGTTCAAAACTAATATATATAAAATTCTCGTGTCACAATTTTAGTTACCATACTCCTCCGAAACGGCTTGACAGATTTTGATGAAATTTTATATGTATATGCAGTAGGTCTGAGAATAGGTTGTTATCTTTTTTTATACCCCTAAGTAATAAGGGTGGTCCACCCCAAATTTAATTTTTTTATTTTTTGGATCACATTTTTTATTTTTATTTTTTTATGATTTGGCATTAAAAAATACATACAACTCTAAATTTTCACCCTTCTGCCATCAACCCCTGTTTTTTAATTGTGTTATTAGTAATTCAATAATTTCCTGTTGGGTTAAGGGATTGATATTATTTTTTAGAATTGGGGGTCTCGCTGATGATTATGGGCGACGGTAACCACTTACCATCTGGTGGCTCGTCTGCTCGTTTGTCGGCTTTTAACATTAAATATATATAATTTATATGGCAAAACAACTTTTGCCTGGTCAGCTAGCATAATATAATATTTAAATTAAATTACCTTATAAGTCTCACATGACTAAATTACTTCCGTAGATGGTACACATCTAAAGGCCGCGTGAATGATGCAGTGAAAGTATTGAAAAGATTTGAGAGAATCAATGACACGAAAATTCCACAAGACATACTAGACGACTTTATTGTAAGTAATACTGAGAATAATTACGTAAATATTGATTTACTGTCTCATCTTTTTTTATAGTACTATTCTTTTCTCTCTTTTTCCCATAAGTTCAACGCATTGATGTTACAATGCACTATTATTCAAGCACCTTATTTGTTGAAGTTTGCACCACCTTTGCTGCTTCTTCATCAAAAAATATTAATTTGTTATGTCTCCAGGTATCTTCAAGCTATATGAAACAATCCAACGAATCAATACTGTCACTCTTCACGAGTGTTCCAATCCGTACCATGTTGATTTATATGACAGTGATCTACATGGCCTTTGCTCTCAGCTTCGACGCGCTCGTAAGGATGTCTGAAGACTTCGGCGTTAACTTTTTCCTCACGTTCGCTCTCACGTCCTTCACTGAGATACCTTCCATCGCATTGCTCACATTCTTTCTAGATAGGTAAGCCGCACAATTCAAAAGTGTTTTGTACTTCATCAAAATAAAACGACGGATATGCTACGTCTGTACTTTACCAAAATCTGTGTATTTCTTGTTTGGTAATTTAATTATATCCTCAGATGGGGACGCAGGAACCTGGCGTGTATTCCAGCTGGAGTGGCTGCCACCTTGTGCCTAATTGCAGCATTTGCCCCTAGAGGTATTATGAAATTTTTCCTGCTTTATTGAAGATATTGTTCTAAACTCTCATGTCTAAGATTTTTCATTCATTTCATTTCAGAAGCTCATTAGAGTTTGATCAAATGGGCTGGTATGTACTATTTTATACATGATCTACAGCATACATATAACTTATATTGAGGAATGATGTGTTCTGACATCGAGGGGTGAATCTTCAAAAGATATCCGACGTTTTTGAGAGAGGTTTAAATGGAATTTTTACCCTTTGAAACCATATGACCTGATACCATATGAATGCACTAGCGCCTCTCTTCTAGGCTTTTTGGAAATTTAAAGACTAATTTATGTCAGTTACCTTGTGACATGTACTAACAGTTAATGTGTTTTAAGGTATACCACAAACGTCTCTGGGAGTGATATCTCGGTTCTTCGTGAATATGTCGTACAGTGCGGTGATACAATGGTCCACAGAGATCCTGCCCACTGGTGTGCGGGGCACGGGCTCCTCGCTCATCCACGTGAGCGGCTATTTCGCTTGCATTCTTTCTCCCTTCGTGGTGTACTCCGTAAGTGGTTCATTATATATATAATGACAATGAAACACCAACACCATGTATCATATCTAAATAATTAACCATCAATAATATCTAATAATAACATTTCAGAAAGTGGAAGTTCATCAAAAAATGTCTAATTTTTATGGGTTATTATTGTTAATTTCATCGACAAATGGGTCATTTATCGGTATGTGGTTTTCGCCGGACCGCCACCCATGGAGATATGAAATACCGAGGGTATCACCAAAGTGAACGTCAAGACAGAAAGACGAAAACTGATACTTATCTGCATCTTTAACACTGCATTCAAAATGTATGTTACTTAAACTTTTCAAAGTTTATTCTAAAACGAAGAAGATGACTAACCAAGCATATAAAGAACCTTACTACGCACACGTATATCCGCGGGATTAACCTGAGCGATACACATCCTAGCAACCTGCAATACGAGGGACACGGTGCTTTTATTTATTGGTTTGTTCAGTAGAGTGCCCATAATATTTTATGGTTTTCAGGAACATCTATGGCGACCTTTACCTCTGGTAATTGTAGGCAGTGTAATGGCCGTGTCCGCCGGCATAGGTCTCCTTATACCTGAAACCAACGGTCGGAGGATGCCACAGACCATTGAGGACGGCGAGAAACTCTTCAGGGAATACACTTTATGCGGGTGAGCAGATTTACAATAATCCACATCTCTCTGATATATTTGAAAGATTTTTATATTCTTTGTATTATTATATTCAATTATAAAAGAAAAAGTTACGCGATTTATTAAAATGATTTATGTGACTTAGTTAAATTTCTGGAGAATTTAAATAATAAAATTGCTCCATTCCATAATGATAAATGAGCCATGCCGGTATCATAAGGGAACAAACACGTAAGCTTTGTTGAATCGATTGTATAAAGTTTAACTTTGACACTTTTGTTTATTCGAAAAAATATGTTTGGATTACGAAATGCGACAAAAAATTTTTTTTTTATTTTCAGAAAACCCGAAGACATAGGAGATACAGAATTGAATTATGAAAATCTGGGAGATTCGAAAAAATTGAATCATTCAAATAAAAGTATAATTCATAATAATAATTTTCGATAGGGTTCAAATGAAAATATTTTTTAGTAAATAAACTCAACAATAGGCGGTAATAAACTTAATTCTAGTCCTAAAATATTTAAAGAGATACAATTTGAAAGTCTATTTTCTCAAGTCGTTAAGATTTAGATATTAGATAGACCAGATTCAAACGAAATTGCTGGAAAGTCAAAAGTAATTAGTAAAACAAAAAAATCCAATCCAGAAATTTAGTCGACAAACTCGTAATGTACATCCGTATTCCAAAAACTGCGATTGATTTTTATTAAATGTATTGATTACGATATCATGATTCGTACACAATAATTAATTAATATAATAAAATAAGTAATTATTTCATTAGGAATGTCGATAGAGTAATATTTATTTTACATTAAAAATGTTAATTGAAGGTCATTAACACATTATTCATTACATTTTTTAATCTTGATAAAATAATTAAAACTGGTAAATTTGCCAGTTGCCAGTTGTCGTCACTTTCGTACTCGTGATGCTTGTCCGCCCTCTGCGTGCTCGTGCCAGAGCTGGGGACTCTTCTGCATAGTGATATAAAAACTGTCGGTGCGGCCCACCGCAAACATGCCAAAGGCGCTTTAGATAACGAAATGTCAGTTAATAAAAAAATTAAGAAACTGGATATAGATAACAAAAATAGCATGTACCGTACGCAAGATATGCTTACAGAATCTCTTATTACATTTTTCGTTGTTAATGTAGATATATATTATTAATACTAAGTAAGTACTAAAATGTTTTCTATGTAGTGTAATATTAAGATATTTAATTGTTTAATTACTCTGTATTCCGAAACGTCGACTCTTGTCAATGTTACTTAAGACTCCATTGTGGAATCGCGCCTTTCTAAATTATTGAATTATAAGTACTCGTAGCACCAAATTTAAAACCGATTAGAAAACATTCAGTCGTAAAAGTATTTGTTTTAAATATTCATAGAGTTACTCATGTATTACATAACAAAGAATATAAACACAGGTTAGAATACAATTCCACTGTTCTTTTATTTCATTTCTTCGCCATTCATATAACATAAAATGTTTATAAACATATATTTTCTACCTATAAATTTGAACAATATCTTACTCTGTGAAAGTGGAACCAGAGACAGGCAATCGGTAAAAAACAACGACAAAAATATTTAAATTTGCAGTAAGCAATGGGAATTTATGAACGTTGTACATTCGATACGTCCACTCAGTAAAATAAAGATACCAGTCTATTAAATTAAGCATCCATGTTTCTCCCTTTTTCGTGCAGGTCCATCACTCTACAGTCTACTACAGTCCAGAGTATACGCATGGGCATTGCTCGAGGCAGAAATAAGTGCGTTTTAGTGAGGCTCCGGTACTTTTTCATATCCGCATGCAACAGCGAACGAGGCTTTAACGAACTGATTCCTCTTAGAAAGTCACCGGGTTCTGTAGCACCCAGCTTGATCCCAACGATACCCTTGCATGATTAGCGGGGATCTTTACTTGTCAGGCTAATTATCACCCTCCTTGTAGATTTAATTTCGGTTGCAGTGACGGAGAAACAGTAACTAGCGATCCCCTCGGCTCCAGCATGACAGGCAACTCGTCGGTGATGCCTTTAGTTTCACGGAAATGTACTCGAATGTGCTCCGACGACCACATACCATAAAGTGGCGTCTGCACATTTGTCAGGACTTACATAAATAACGTTGGTTTTGAAAGGATTTTACTGGGCACAAATCGCACTTAAAACGGAATCACCCAGGTTCATAAATTGTTATATGGGTTGCCACCCCGATAAAAAAAAAAGACTTTAATCATCATGTGATATAAAACATAAATGTTGATGATTTTTATTTTCGTTAACCTACTATTCCTGCGAAACTCGTTGGACTGTTTAATGAATAACACAAATAACTAGATTTGTTGTTTGCTAAACATATAAAATATATGTAGGTGAATATTATATACCATCTAGAGAAGCCTCTGAGATTATAAAGCAAACAATGATTCTGATTTACGTAGTATATTTGTCTTCGATAAACGTCGAATATCATCTGCTCGTCTCCTCGGCT
The DNA here is from genome assembly GCA_003671415.1 of Megathymus violae. Lineage (NCBI taxonomy): Eukaryota > Metazoa > Arthropoda > Insecta > Lepidoptera > Hesperiidae > Megathymus > Megathymus violae. Next base: position 1,539,748 of record PDGT01000077.1, read on the forward strand.
GGTTGGGTCCGAACCCTGCTCCTGTTACAAACAAATCATGTTATGAGTGATATAGTAAAAACCGCGATGCACCTCGGCAAATTACGTCTTGCAAATTATGGTCGATGTCTGACTGTAAAAAAACTAACGAAATGTGAACCTCCTGTTTTTTGAAGTCGGATAAAAATAATAAAAATGTTCTTAGTACTTACGTCTGCCTATATCAGACAAAGAACCCTCGTCAAAACGTCAAGAAAGTATTTTTAGTACAAAATATTGTGAATCAAAACCATCTGAAATTACCTGTATGACTTTTTGAAGAATGTTGTTTAGCAGGTTAAATAAAGTTTTCTAAAACACCTGCCTGCCAAAGATTCGCTTGGTGTTGGCGAGCACTAGCCAGTCGTCCATGGTCTGCGGCATACTCTTTCCCATTGTCTCCGGGAGCAGCAGCGCCACTCCGCCCCCTACGATGGCCACTGCCGCTACTAAAATAAGCGACAATCCCTCCCATGCTCTATCCTGTAAATAGAATTGGACTATTTTGATATTTTATCATGTAGGCAACATACGTTCAAAGTCATAAACAAGAACAGGAACAAGTAAAAGCCGAAGAGAAAGGAGTGGAAGCGTACATAGTCCGACGCCCATAGGATGAAGCTTCCATCTCCGGGAACAGATGTTAATCACCGAGCCACATTTTAAATTTCTAAACTGTATTTCTTTACTTGCGGCTCACAGAAGTCACACAACGAGAACTGTACCTAACGCTGGCCCTATAGATTTAACGAACTGTACATGGCACGACAAGTGACTCACAGAGAAAACGATGAAAGGCGACAACATGATGGCCGCGAAGCCGCTGATGTGCACGAAGGAGGCGCCGGACGCACGCACCGTGGTCGGCATCAGCTCCGGCGTCCACTGGATGATGGCGGCGTACGACATGTTGATGAGGAATCGCGCCGCCACCGCTAGGGACACTGCAGCCACTCCTGCCAATTTACCTTGTAACTAAGTACGATAAACTTAGGTAACTCTATTAATTTACCTTGAATTCAAATTCAAAATCATTTAATCATATAGGTATTCAGTAAATACACTTATGAACGTAATTTTTTTGCCTCTACCACCGTTTCGAAAAGGTGCTTTAACAATGAGGAGAAGAAACGGCGAAAGAAACTCCTCAGCACATCATTTAAACAACACATGGTAATTACATAAGTTTAAACGTGTGCGGAACTGGTTTCGACAATATTATACCCAGGCATCCTTGTCATTCATGTACTCATCTATACCATAATATCCTTTGCCTATAAGTTGTGTTTTAATGCGACGCTTAAAAGTTCCAATGGGCAACTCGCGTAACTACTTGGGAATCTTATCGTAAAAACGTATAAATATATACGGTGAGCTGTAACTTATAAGTAATGAAGTCTTAGACGTTGATATCGCGCGGTGCGAAACAAGTTAAATTTATCTAACTTCGCCGGCAATTACTTACAAATCTATTTACGTTAAATAAAAATTATAAATATCACTTTTCATGAGTTTTACTTAAAATTTGACCGAATTCCTTACAGGCTTTTATACAGTGGTTGTATTTCCAATAATTGGGTCTTAATTGCCAACGGCCAACGGTATTAAAATTATCAACTTGCAAAATTTCAAGGCTCTAACTTTAACAGTTTCGGCTTCAAGGAAAAATTTACTTTAACATCAATGGAGCGTCTAGACGGCTATAGATAGGGCTGCCAACATTTTTTTGTCTGGGTATAGTTTTTTTTTTTAATACAGGTATAAAAATATAGTACGCTTCAAAAAATATAGTATTTTAGTAGAAAAGAGTAAGAAATGAACTGTTATATTTTTTACTGATATTTTTTTTATAAAAACTATATTTTTTGCACTTCTTACATTATTTAACAATTTTTTGTCTTCAATAAAACTAGCATAAGCTTTATCGCAGTCAATTTTTAAATTAATACAAATCAAAAGCTAATTTTTTATTAAAATTTAGTAGTGCAAAATATAAACAAACACAAAAGTACAAAATAAAGTATTTTCGCGTACTATATATTTCTTCAACATTATATAGTACGAAGTCCCGAAATACAGTACAATAATATATATGTATTATAGTACGGTTGGCAACCCTAGCTATAGATAACCTTTAATTCCAAAAGCAAAAGTGCCAATAAACGATTTTTCAGAATAAATCAATTACCTCTTAAAACAAAAGCAGCCACTAAAGATAACAGTCCAGCCACTACCATCGGCGCGCACACCAACCACCGCCGTCCGAATCTGACAACAATCGCAATGCAATATGCATAAATCTAATGTCAAGAAATACATTAACGTTCACGCATCCCTCGTATTCAAATTAAAAGTTCAATTACAAGCATGGCGTATGTGAAAAGTATTCACATGTCACAAAGTACACGTGTCCAGAACGTGTAATGTTTATTCACATTATGTAATTACTATGCATTGCATTACTTGAATGTATTTATCCAAACCGAGCATTACAATGACTTACTGGCTACTTTTTTTGTATCAGTAAATATAATTTCACCAAAATCTGAAAGTATCAATTGCTTACATCGTCAATTGCTTGTTTCCTCATAAGTGTGCTGTAAAGTCTAATTTATTCGTCTCATTTTACTATTAATATGACACAATCAACCTCCCGAACCCCCCGTCTTCTTTGGCTACAACTGTGGCTGTACCAAAATAGCGCACCTGTCGAGCAGGAGAACTAGCAGGGCTATGGACGGCACCTCCGTCGCCGCGGTCACCGTGAACGTGATGAAGAAGTCCAAGCCGAGGTTCTCAGAAAGACGCACAAGCCCGTCGAAGGACAGGGCGACTGCCATGAAGGATATCATTAGGAAAATTATGATCACTCGCAACGATGGTGTCTTGAATAACATTAAGAAGCTCTCTTGTTTTTCCTTCGTAGATTTTGCGACATACTGAAAGCAGCGTTATTGGAACATTCTGAAGTAACTTCTCAGGAGCGTAAATTACAAACTCAATAAATCTTACACAATATAGTTTTTAGACTTTTATACGACTCTCGATAACCTTTCTTGGTCAAACCACAACAAAGCACCCGTAACTCCGAAGACCTGCGGTGACACAAATTGCTCAAACTCAAATGCTTTCTAACATTTAGACATAATAATTAGACGACGACTTACAATAAATTCGTCTAACACGTCCTTCGGTATTTTAGTACCGTTAACTTTCTCAAATCTTTTGAGAATCTTAACAGCCTTATCCACGGAACCATTAGAGACCAACCATCTGAAAGACGTAACAATATATTATTCAATTGTTTCCACTTAAATTACTAAAATCTCCTACTGAGTATGCTAGAAGTAACGAGTAGATTGGTCACCTCATAGTAAATGATTACCGCCGCACAAAAGAACGCAATTTACCCGCTTCTAGAAGGAACCTATGATACAGCATTATGGCAATGCGGGAGAAGATTATTCCATAGTTATACATTGTAGTATTTAGGTACTTACATGCTTTTTTTGTAACATTTAGGTACTCGCATACTTTACAACTTTTAAAATATAGCCTTGTTAAACTTCTTTTATAATTGCCTGTATCTTTTATCCAGTTATTTTTTAATTTATTTAATTATTTTATTATGATGAATGTTTTGTTATTATTGTCAAATATTTAGCAAATGTCTTAAATTATTATCATCGTAGTTACTTTCATTTTTATTTATATACGATTTTGCCCTCCTTTGTAACAAGATTTATAAGGCCGACGAGAAATTTAAAATTAACTGAAAAAGGAAAACGGAAAGGAACGAGCCTAGAAAATTCGTTATATAAAAGGCGAGCTGCTTGACGAGAAGTCTCTCGCATTTTGTGATTCGATTATCACTGTCGACTCCGAAATCTCCGCGCGCGGAACCCTGGGGACTCCATACGTCTCGTGCGCCCTAACGCAGGCTTCAGCCGCCGAGGTCTCCACGCGCTGAACATCGGAGACTCAGATCGTCGCGTGCGCTCCTGTCTTCAGTTTCAGCGCGCTCCACGCAGGAGAAACAACCAGTCTAGCTACAGGCCTACTTATCAAGTGACTTTTATTTACTTCTTTTATGCTATTTTCTCCTTTGTATTATTTTAAGTTGTTTATTGTAACCGCCAGAAATAATTTAATACTGGTGTATCTTCCAAATTTCTCTCTTATACTTATAACACTAAAAACATACGTGGCAGATGTGCATAAAAACAACTTGGTTTTACTAACTGTTTTGAGCTGATAAAATTTTACCGAAAATACAAACCATCCATATTGTACAGATGGTGTAATGCACACAAAAAGCTCAAATCTCTCTACAATTCGCGAGATTCTAGATGATCTTTGAACTTGGAAGCGTTTAAAAATTTCAATAATATCATACATTTACCTGGTGCTCTCGGGCACCGTGAATGGCGTAACGAGCACTAACAACATAGGGAGCGAAGTAGCCAGCGCGAAGTACCGCCAGTCGGAGATCCACAGAGCCAGCCACGGCAGCAAAATGCAGCCACCGCCGAAATACACGGCGATCGAGAGGTTGGCCACCAATGTGCGGTGGCGAGTGCCCACGTACTCTAGCACTGGAGAAACGTATAACGAAAGAGATAAGAATAAACAAATAAATACTAGCTGACACTGCAAACGTTGTTTTGCCATATAAATTATTAATTATAGATATAGCTAATTACAATAATTTTACTAAAAAACAATATCAATCCCTTAACGTAATAGAGTGTACAATATTTTTTGCTATCCCATGGTTTGCCCACACGTGAACATGCCACGAATAATTATCCGTATGAAAAGCACGGTGGGACATGAATTAATGATAAATTTATTTGAAAATAACACTGAAATAGTAAAATGATAATTGTAAACGTCACTATTACGATTGATGCATAAACAACAATAATAATGGCCGAAAATTGTAGGTAATGAGAAAAGAGATCTCATCCTTACTACGTGCTGTTTACTGGGTCAGATGTGACACCGGTAGACGCCTGGCGGGGATAACTGATCAAGTGATAATTAAACAGTTATCGACCTGGGTTGAAAATTATTTAATTACTAATATCGCTATAAAAAAATAAGGGTTGAGGTTAGAAGGGTGAAAATTTAGGATTGTATGTATTTTTAATGCCACATCATAAAAAAATAAAAAAATGTTCTCAAAAAAAATAAAAAAGTGAAATTTGGGGTATATCACCCTTATCACTTGGGGTTATAATAATAACAACCTATTCTCAGACCTACTGAATATACATATAAAATTTCATTAAAATCAGTCAAGCCGTTTCGAACGAGTATGGTAACTAAAACTGTGACAAGATAATTTTATATATTAGATTACAGATGAAATAAATTTTTCAACGGTGAACTATGTTAAAACAAAATGTTTAAACGAAGTTGAGCGTTTATTATAATAGTTGCAGTGAAGCAGTTAAAATGGTTTTCACTGCCCTCTTAATATCATGCCTACATTAACTTTTATTTCCTATCTCGGAACAAGTCCATTTCTAAGCATAAGAAATGTCCTAAGTTATTAATAAAATAAGCTACTACAATGCGAAGTTTTATAGAAAAATGTTCAGTGGCATTAGTGTGATACGCGGTCAGAACCAAATTATAAATTCAAAGTTTCAGGCCATAGTCTGCCACGCAGGCCAAGTACGGGATGGTAGAGTTCACACACCTTTGAGAACATTATGGAGAACTGTCACGTGTGCAGATTTCCTCACGGTGTTTTCCTTCATCAATGCAAGTGATAATTAATACGCACATCATTTGAAAAATTAAAGGTGCGGGTAAGGTTCGAACTCGCGTCTCCCGTGCGGGAGACCTACGTTCGAACCATTAGGCTATCACTACTATGGAAAAAAATTTTAGGACGCATATATGTATATGTATTTGTAAAATATACTATGGGTGCTAGAATATTAATAGAAATTCAAATGCACCTTGACTCGTGTTTTATCCATGTACTTATGCGCATTGGCGTCTATACTATCTTAGCAAAAACATATTTGCAATTAGCATTGCTTTAAATAGGAATAACATTGCGCGTTCCGATTATACGCGATAGATTTTTTACCTAAAATATACATCATCAGGAAACAACTGTCGCAGGCCATGCCCACGATGAAACGACACGCAGAGAAGTCCCAGAAGCCGCTGGTGAACATTGTCGCGGCTCCGCCCAAGCAGCCGAGAAGATTGGCTACTGTAATTGCGAGGTTTGACTTTGAGATTTGAATTTGATGAAGACAACGAGATGAAGATATTCGGAGAACTTTGGTATGAAACTATATGTACGTATATACCTACGTAACATTCATTATAACCAATAATTCGCTCATGTAAGCATAATTATTGAGATTATGATAGATGATGATGATTACATATTGATATTACCACCGCTCATATAATTGAAGTAATTAGTATATATATATATACAAATTACATTTCATTTCACTTCCTTATTGCTATGCAAGTACCCTCTTTTTACTCTAGAGCCTTTACGACTGTCTCTTTAAAATACACTGTGCTCAATCACTTGTTAGTTTTAAAAAACAGGTTTAAAATTTTATCTTACTATGTGAAATCTTTCCTTTTTAATCAGTATTGCTTCTGTTATCACCTAATTTCTGTTATCACAGTTAAGTTTCCGACGTTGTAATCTTTCTTTACACATTATTGTACATCGCCTCCCCCGTTGTGCGAATTATAATAATAGTGTCCTCTACAGAAAGGCTGCCTGGAAGAGAGCGCTACCTCAGCGATAAGGTCGCCCTTTGTTTTTTGTTTAATTGATGTAACTTTTAAATCACAACATGTAATTTTGTTTCGTGTACAAGTAAAGAATATTTGTTTTTGTATATGTACCCTACATTTGACTGTCTATTTTGGTAAAACTTTTCTATAATTCCGTAAAGGTTATGTAAGCCTAACCTTTTTTTTCTTGTTGAAATCTGTCATGGATACCATTCTGTCATTTGGGGAGGGAGGAAGGAGCGATAGAGAGAGAGCTGGAATTTCCCCTTTTCGTCTCGATTGATCTAACCAAACCTAACCTAACCAAATTAAAATTAATAACTCACACACTAAAACAGGCATTCTTCCGTACATGTCCGCTAACGTCCCGCACAGAATGCCTCCGACGATGGAGCCGAGAAAGTTGATAGTTTGTGACAAGGGAACTAGATGTGCATTATCGCACACCCATTCTCGCTGAAATTAGATAAATATAAGTATATTAGCACTGGATACACATTATTAGTTATCAACTTATTTAATCTTTGTGAAGTTTTTAGAGAGTTTTTACGACTAATTGTGTAGTCTTAACTGAGTTTTTTAACGTGTACACACTCACACTCCCAAATTAGGATTCCCTGGTTGCGGGTGGCGTGGACATACACAAATATTACATCACAAACACCCATGACCCGAGAACAAACATTTATCCGTCACATAAATGTTTTCCCCGGCCGGGAATCGAACCCCTCGCTCGGCAGGCATGGGAAACTACTGGGTTTTTTAATACATTTTAAAAAATCAATCATCTTCAATATTTACATATACATACGAGTATATATATATACAAATATATATATATAGCTCGTACATTACATTACAGGCAGTCCAATATTTACCTCGTTAACAATTGTTGAGTAGGGAATGTCTTCGAACATGAACTCCCAACCGTCGGTGCAAGGAATGACCGGAGTGCCGGGTTCCGGTCGTTGCAGCGTCTCCAACACCTGCGTCCAGTTCGCGTCGAACATAGCGCAGTGGTCGTAACCGCCACCGTCCGCTGCTCCGGGGATCGACAGTGATCGCCTACAACGACCGAACATTGACATCTTTTATAGCGGTGTCCTCTCGCAAACTCCCAGAAACAATACGTAACTAGTTGCTGTGATAAATGTATTAATCAATAAAAGAAACAAAATTCTATTGCATAGAAATTTTAAAATCAGTAGCAGTTTCATACAACTTTTATGTAAGATACACGCTTCAAAACTTCTAAAAAAGTATGTTTTTATGTACAGGGTAAATAATATCTATTGAAAAAAAATATACTACAAAACTTAATTTTGATGAACATTGTTCTAAAAAATATGGCTTTGACGCGAAGTCTGCAACTCACACTTGGACAACGTGCCCGACTATGGCCTTAATTTTTCTCATTGTGAAAGGAGACTCGACTGCAGCAGTGGATAGAATGGCTTGTAAAGATGAGGATGAGATTGTGTCTTTAAAATATGGCAAATTTTAGAAACTTTCGACAATTGTATTTTTCATAAGATTACTATTTATAATTCTACTGCCCACAAAATTAATCAGGGCCTTTTCAAGTTCGAATCCCGTCACTGCGCGCAGTCTAACACACACTCGGTCATACTTTTATCTGGACATTTGATACCAGTTGTTGTACATACACATATAAATTAATGATTATTTATGATCTGGGGCATCCCCATTATCACAATACAAAAAATCTATTGAAATCAATATTAGTCATTGCGTTTGATATTTTTGTAAAATGAAATTATTACCTTGCATTGGGATCAACTGGAAATATACCATTGACTCTTATATACCTTAACTCGATATCGAGTTCCGATAACTCCGGCACTCGACACCAGTGCTCCTGAGGGGTCGCAGTCAAGAACATCTGACCGAGGTACACGAAGGCCCACGCAAACCCGAATGGAAGCATTCCGAGAAATAGAAGCCGCTGGTACAGCCCCATCTCACCAACATGATAAATTATCGTCTCCAATACTGCGCTGATGTCTTTTGACAATTCTTTTTCCAGATTGTCCTGAATATTCTAGAAGAAAAAAAACTTCAAATACAACTCACACAATATTTGTCGACATCAATAACACAAGCGTCTTTCCCATTCTCTTTATATTTTTAAGACGAATTTCACTGTAGAAATATATATTAGTTATAGCGACATAGCCTTGTAGCCTTGTAAATAGTACATGGTTAAATTTAATATGTTACACATACCTGTTCAGTGTCATTTCTTATTGCGGAATTATCCATGGTTTATTCAATTATCAAATTAATTTTAAATTTGGGTAAGTGCCGCTGTTATCGAGCCCATCACGTTTAAAACTTCAATGAAAATATTAATCTTACGACATCAGTTTTGCGTTATCATATATTTTAATTTATCTCATCATTATCGCCTTTTATTTAATAATCATATCTTTTAAATATTGCATTATCCTAATGGGATAAATATATACCTCTTTGGCAATACTATAACTTAGTATATAACTTAGTAGTTAAAACAATCTCCCTAAATAAATGCTGATGGTTAGTTTAGATAACGTGTCTCTACGTTAGCGAGAGTAATTTACGATTCTTCAGTTTGAATCATGAGAAGTCCAAAAGGTTTATACAAGAGAGAAGACACATAATTTCGCGATAATATATTGTAAGTTACTCGACTAAATCTGTGGGGTATCAGCAAACACCGAGTGTCGCCGCAGTAAAGATTTGGCCCGTAGCCTGTTCGCAATGGCAATGGCAATACCATACGCGACGACGTTACAAACTGTGCCCACACCTGTAGAACAGTTGAACACCTGAACAGTTTATTGGAAGATGGAATCTTAAAGAATCACCAACTGGTGTAACAGTAAGTCTCAAATAAAATACTTATGTTATCGTTATCCTATGTATACTTTAAACTTCGACGTTAACTGCTATTATTAATAAATCAAAGTACAAGGGTGTTCATAACGGACTGTGTCAGCCTTAGCTGATCCGAACGAAGAGTACCATGTCCGATGTTAGATTCCCAACCGAGGCAAATATTTTTTAACAAATAAATATTTTTTGCCGAGCCTTACTTTAGTAATGTTTTGCTTTTGTACACCATACACCTGCGAGATAAGAAATACTAGAGTGGTTATTGTAGACAATTCTTCAACACTATACTTTTATACTCTACTGCCTAGGTACACATAAACTTACTACTAAAATAAGTGCCAGTTGCGCCGTGAAATTAAAAGACAATTTTTTTTATATTTGTTATTATGTTTTGAAATGTTTTAGTATCGATTCTAATATATTTTCAAAACGCATTCTACTTAACGTTTGTAAGCAAATATTACCTGTACGGTTTGTCACTTTGTCAGTTCGCTCAATAAAACGTCAAAAACTTGACGTTTGCTTTGTTTTGACTGTTTTCATTTGACGATTTTTCATAAGAGTGAACCAGTCGTAACATTAATATTTAACAAATTATTTCTTTACCAAAATCTTATGATATGCAGTGTCATCGACGAAATTATTGTTGATATACTGTTTTGAAAGTGTCTAATAATAGTTACTGAAAGTATGTGGAGTACTTTTGGTGTATTATTTATTTAGTTTTACGTATTTGATGTTTGTGTTACAGACAAGACTAAGCTTAAATTAATATTTTATTGTTAACACGTGATCCAAGGCCACAAGCAGAACCATTAGCGATTAAATTGATGGTATGTCTTGTATTTTTATTCTGGATGCTAAAGATATGTGTGCAATAAATACTTTATTGTTTTGATTACGAAACTACGTTGTTATAATTGCAAAACAAGTTTCCGTATTACATGTACATTACAATGAGCTCTCTGTGCAAACCTTATTATTCTGTTTAGTACAAAGTTAAGGCATTAAGTAAATGTCATTGTCGTTATGAGACTGTTATTAAATTAGTGGTATAAAACAATGTATTCCAAATGATTATCCAAATTACTTAAACATTCGTAAATAATATGAAGTATTTATTTGTTAGACATAATTTCAATCAATACTTCATATTTAACTTTAGAAGTTGCAACTGTGGGTTTGTATATTAAATGCTTTAAATTCAATACTAGAGGACACCTAATAACATGTGGTAGCCCCAGCTAAATTATTCATAACACAACATGTGTAATTAATGCTGTAAATAAGAAAATAATAGTGTCCATGTGAGACCAAACCACCCTATGGCAAAGGTTGTAACCAACTTACCTTGCACACATTGATATGATTTTTTAATACATAGCCGTGGCTGTTTGTGCTGTTGTATTGGTGTGTATCCCTAAAGTGAGTATAATATTGATATTGAACATTTAATTAAAGAATGAATCTGTTAGCTGCAAAATTGCAGAAGTTTTGTGAGCTTCATTTCAATAACATTGAAAATAACATTCAAATCAAGTTCTCTTATTGAGCTTAAATTTATTTATAAATGCCAAAATCTAAATTGCTACAAATCCAATTAATCCAAATTAGAAATGTTGAAATGTTGCCTTGACTCACTGGACTGTCTTCCAGCTGTGCTGTTCGGTGCAACATGCTTAATTAATTCATCAATTTCTCCACATGGTTTTACTGACATTGTGTAAATTTTACAAAAACTTATAAATTTAAATACAAAATCATTTTAGTATTCTGTACATACTCTTATACATGTCATTATATTGCTTCTACAACTATTACAGATATTTTCAGTGGGTTTTACTATAGATCCATGTGTAATCACATAGTGCTATTTGACCTGCAGACTGAAACATGATAAACAAAGAATCTATTCTTAAAATAAAATTTATCTGTGTAGGTTACAATTTCATTGATTAAGTGATATGGTGATATCTATTGTTCAAGCTGGCTCTGCGACCTCGGACTTATAATTGGATTTCTATATTTACAATTGTACTAAACTTTTTACTGTCGGCAGTCTGACTACAAAAAGTTTATTTTTGTATTAGATTTTAATTGAAAGATTGAATTGATATCATTCTTATATTTTTAATTTACTTTTTGATATCACTTCTTCCTAAGCACATAACCCAATACACAACAATACAAAGTAAGTTTTATACATGTGTGTGACCAGTTGTAGAGCTCTTATTTACAGGCATCCTTATTATTTATGTACTAAAGTACTTTTATACTGTGCTTACACACATTACATAAAAGTTCCATTGGGTAAATTGTATATGAAAAATTGAGCCCTATAAAGTTTGCTAAATTATTTGTAGGCTGACTAAAAATTTCACCAAATCCTGCCTATCCATTGATTGAAGGCTGTGAATATCACTTTTCCCCTTGGACATAGTAATTTTATTTCTTATAAATTCTATATTGCCATAAATATATTGAAAGATTCTGGTGCATTATTTGTGTGTAAATTTCATGCAACTTTAAATATAGCTGCAATTGTTCCTTTCTGCAACACTAATTATTGAATCAGTATCAGTTGCTTAGTTCTAATAGTTTGTAGTTCCATAGATTGGACGCCCTTTGAATTCTTTAATTACAATTCCAGTCAACATTACAAAAGAAGCATTGTATTTCAGTACAGAGAAGTCACAATCAGTTGTTTTCTGCCAGCAATATATTTTAAACCAGTACTAATATTGATCTGCTAATTAAAAAGAAATTAAGAAGATGTACCACATTATCACAAGTCTATTAATTGTAAGAATCTATGCTGTAGTATGTTTTGTTGTACTAATTAAAAGTCAACATAGCCTCAGGTCTACTTAAATAAGCATTAGTAGTCCAGCCATTCAACTATTGTTTTTAAACTTTAAAATATTTAAAATGAATGAATAAATGATTGATTAATTCCAAAAATTGTGGTTACGAAATAACTAACCTTTTAGTGCTTTTGTCAATTATCCATAGCTTGGCATAAACTGATACACAAATCAGTCAATCATAAACTTTATTCTTACATAGGTGTATGTAAATAGTTATACTAAAATATGATTTATTACAATTTGTTCATTTGTTTTTTGTTTGTTCATTTTTTGGGTGCAGCATCAACAATGAAGTACTGATGTAACTATAAACCATGGACTCAATTAAATAAAGATATTGTGAGAATATGACTTTACTAGCTTAAACCTCAGAAGTTACACAGTCACTAACAAAACAAAAATTATGTTATAATACTACAAAATTTTGCTTTGTGTCAATAAACATAACATTACATTAGTAAACTGCACATCTAAAATACACTCATATATGTCATCTTTGTGTTTCATATATATTATTATTTAGATATGCAGCAAATTTGTCTCACTGTGTCACTTTACCAGTTTTTGAGCCTACTGGAAGAAATTTGTTACTAGGAATAAGTAAGGCTCTTGTACAAATTTTTCATATACATTTTGTTTCCTGTAACTCTTATTACATATTAATATGAACGATACGGTGTTCTAATCAAGTTTAAATAATCAGTAAAGAAATTCTTCTCTGTACATAAGACAGATCATGTCATTGTCAGTCACCAATGTTTGTTACTTTTGTAGACTGACTCGGTGCTAACTGTATATTTTTTATATCAATTGTATGTACATTTAAATGATTAGGCACTGAGTGAACAGATATTTGAGAACTTATGAAATTTATTCAATTGAGTATATAAATAGCAATTATAATACACGTTATATAAACACAGCTCACAGCATAATATACGGTATAAGGTTATTCACCAGCTTGGTTAACTAACACCCAATATCTAGATCCACCGTAAAATATCTGTAACAGGTTCACTGGCTGGTAGGAGACACAGGCACCGTGTTGATAATGCCTCTGGACTGACAGATGATCAAGGACGATGTTGACCACCTACCGTCATATGACCCCTCTGCTTGTTTACTGTGGAAAAAAAATCCTGGCAAAAAGTAGCCACATCGTTTCATTTCAGACTGGTTTACAGGTCTGAAGACAATGCGAGGCCCTCGACCTCGTACACTTTGTTTAGCGGCGACGACGACGTGAGCCTCCCGCGCACACCGTGATGCTGTAGCGGTACCATGTGGCGCGCGTTCACCACCTGCCTGGGCCTGTTGGCGACCGCCGGCGCGGATGTCATCGTCTACACCCAGAAACCTCCGAATACCGTGAGTTATTAACGTTTTGACCGTCATTACACATCATTTTCGCACTATCCCACGCGTGTTATTCTTACAATAAGAGAGCTTAAGGATAGGTTAGGTTAGCCCCTGCGGAAGACTGCGAATGCGTACCGGCATTCCCGCTTAATGGTGCAGTAAGGAACACCCAGGAGTTTCAATTCCCGCTACCCCGAGCGTTCCGGGATCCATAACGGATTTCCCTGGTAAAAAAAAAGATTAGGTTAGGTTAGCCCAGTGCGGGTCGAACACCTTTGAGTACATTGAAGAGAGTTTGCAGTTAACCACAATGGACGCCGTCGCTCGCTTCGCTTAGGGAAATACATACCCTATGTTTATGTACAATAGGTAACCGCACCGGAAACTATTATTACTTATTTTTATCAGGAGTTTTATGATGTCATATTTACGCCGGTTCGTTTTAAATGTTTCTATAAATTTTAATTTTTTTTCCAGATAACTTAATTCTAATGAGAACCAATTCTAATCTTTACTTTCAAATTTCTATTTCCAGGGATAAACAGTATTATATTGATATTAAGTGTTGACCAATAATATAAGTTATAGATATTTCAATAATCATCTTAATCTTATCAGTATCTACCGCGTGACAAGAGCGGAGACAGATATTTTTTTTTAAATCCTCTTTCGACAACAAAGACGACCTACATTAACACAGATTCGTCCCCGTTAATTTTATTTATAAAGTAGATATTACGTTAGAGTACGACTCATTTTTTGATATCGAAACCCTACAATCAAGCATGCTCTCTGCGAGCCATGTTCATGGCAATGAACATATGAAAGCTGATCGATGAACGGAGCTAATAACAAAATCAGACAAAATATTAGCTTAAATTCAACTCTGTATCGGTTTAAGCTGCAGCGATGCATGACGTGCCCGTTCACATCGCACGTGTTGGTCAATGCGGTCCAGCGTCAACGTTGCCGGTCATGCGTCATTTGGCTGATTACACGCCGCGTTGGCTACATGTGCAATTCATGTGTACTTGTCAAACGGATCAACGCATGGATACCTACACACACCGAGTCCGCAGAGCGGCGTCGAAGGGGTCATAACATTCCCAAAATCGTATACTTACGTGAAATTTACAAACATAAAAATAGACTGACGAAAATTTAATAAATTCTGAACTACCTGTATAAATAATGTATTATTATACATGTTTTTGTCCAATAAAATCTGATTTGGTCCAATCATTTTACTATCGTTATGACCCACCCAGTCTTGGCTGCAACATTCTTGTCTTTGATATATTCATCCAGTTTATAACGTTTCCTGATCAGGGCATCTTTAACACAACACAAGCATTGAATTCAAAATGCCCAAATTCCGGTAATTCGGGCGGAATTTTTCTGTATTTTTTTATATATCTTCCTATGAACGAGTCAACAAGGCATTGAAAATCGATAACTTGATACTATCATTGTAACCTAATTCTATTATTATAACAGTAAAAGTCACTCTTTACAACAAAACTTTCCGACTTCGTTTCCAGCGATTATTGAGTATGTATATGGACACAGTATATTGACTCATATTGACACAATTACGTCCATTATGGATAAAAAACATGAAGTGTGCGTTAATACGTAGAATTCCATATTGAATCATCGCCGCAAAATACTTCGGAGTGCCGGTGACAGAGGTCTGCACGGTGGAACGCCTTAAAGAAATGCGCAGCAAATAAGATTTTTTTTATTTTTATTTTCTAAGAGTCGAATCTTTATATTAGTATTTCGAGTAGTTGACTCACCAATTATATACTTCTTACATTAGTATACCTACAATTTTTTTTCTGGTAGGTGTATATCGTGTCGCTTGTGTAAATTTTATTTAAATATGCGTGCAACACGTTTATGTCCAGGCAATCGAACAGTTACTCAGTAAATAAATAAATAAACGTTTACACACTCACACACTAGGATTCCCTGTGTTGTGGGTGGCATGGACATACACAAATATGACATTACAAACACCCATGATCCGAGAACAAACATTTATCTGTCACATAAATGTCTGCCCGGGCCGGGAATCGAAACCAGCACCCCTCGCTCGACAGGCATGTTCACTACCAACTGGGCTACGGGCTCACACTTAATTTTTGTATATTGAAACATAAATGTATCATCTATCTGAGTTATTCAAACCGATATTATTACTTATACCATGCTAACAAATAAGATATTAGATTACACTAATAGATAATACAATCCACCAAGACGCACCCCACCATCATATGAGACGGGTTGGAATGCAAATACCCGCCGATCGAAGCGACAACCTTTGTAATTGTATTTTTTAGAACTACATAATTATATGGTAGCTTGAGACATTAGAATATTTTCTGCTGCATTGCGAGTGGAATGGACAGACAATAACTTAAAATAGGTCAAAGTACCTATTTCTAAATCTTCATTGCAAATACGTGACTTTATTAGTTTACTTTTAATAAAGCTATTTTTTAAGGTTGTTACCATTAAACTAGCACTGGGGAAATCACTTTGAGGGTATTTTTCTTTGAGTACCATACTAAAGCGCGAGTGGCGCTACTCCCACTAATAAAATATGCCTCCATTAGATCCAATGTTTAGTGATTGATTAATACATTTTCAAAACGCAGAATTCAACATTACATTGTTAAAAAAAACCAGTTTCCCGTGTACAATTACTTCCCAGAACTCTGTCTTATTAGCGACAATATCGAATGGTGTAATGAATCATTTTTGAATATCAACCGGGTCGACTGCTAGCTAGGAATATTGATTTTTCAAAAATCCAATTTTTTTATACAGTTTTAGTTTTCATTAAAATCGGGCTCCAGATTTCGTTGACTACTTTTTACTAATCCTCATAGTTCCGGAATTGGCTGTCCACGCCCCCTAAAAAAATTCATCCTCCTGTATATATTTAATAATATGTTTCATGTTAAAACAACATAATATTTCGTAATGTAAGTCTAATAAATTCACGTAAACAAATGTCACACGAGTTTTTGTACATATGTTAGTCGTGCAACCGGCGTTTCCTATCGTTGTAACCCCAAAACCCTTATTGGTACTGGTTAAACTGTTACCCGATGGTGGCTTGAGGTGTGTGGTATCCACAGGGTACATCTCTATATACCGAAACAGAGACCAAACATGGCCGCCTAAATGTTAATAGGTTTAGTGGCTCCATCTGTATTTTCTCCACTGAACTACTACATTCCATTGATTATGCGGATAGTTAAGTTTCAGAATTTTGATTTTTGTAACAAATAAGTACGCAACACCAAATTTGTCGAATAATAAATATTAAGTAGATTTAATTTAATATTTTAATAGTGTTAAGTACTTGATTTTGTGATAGAGAGTCGGAGGTTATGAATTAAAATTTTGTATTGCTTTTTCCTGGAATGTTTATTATAATAATTGTTACAATATAATTGGAAAGGATCATTGACTTCATCAATTTCTTTTTCCGCTAATTATGTTATTTATATTTTGACACCACTATTAAAGCATTCGGGAATACAGCTGGTAGACATATGGTATGGTTTCAGAGAAACACCACAGGAGTACAGCACCGCAAATGAAATACTGAATATTGGAGTCCTCTCTCATAAAATAACACACACTAAATGATGAAGCCCTGTCTCAAATCACATAAACAGCAACCAGTATTTCAATAATTGCATCAACTTCAAAATTTTGAATACTAATTATCCGTCGTCACTTTGGGCTAGTTTTGTCAATGTCATTATACTTGCCATCTGGCTTTCCCGATTACCTACACGATTTATATTCCAAATTAGGAGAATTCAAAAAAAATCCCCATTAAAAATAGTATTCATATTTATGTTCATTATGCTTTTGGTTATTGGAAGATGCATAAAAAGTCAATATTTACATTAATATTAAAATGTTACTTATATTCTATTAACTTATTTTTGCGTAGATTTTGGTAAAAATCTGTATTTACGGCGACACTGAAGTTATCATTTAGCTATAACCCACTTTAATCAAAAAGTATATTAATCTAATCCAATTTTTCAATGTTACTTATTCTATAAAAATATGTCAAATCAATCAACCCATTAGCGAACTGTGGTTTTTTCCTCAACATCGTGTAAATATTGTGCAGACAATTTCAAAAGCCACATATAACATTAACTGTAGCATACACTGCGCGTACTACGCATGTCTTGTCTTGTCGGTTGTTTATAATCGTATTTCCAAGATTTTAATACTAAGATTTTACCGCCTGGTGGTATCCTTCACAATGATATCCCGCCGTGACTCACACACACATTACACGCTAATACTGTATTGTTCCATCCTATATCATATATCCCATAATACTGTATTGTTGCGTCCGTTGCCACTTGACTCGGAAAACATTTTCTTTTTAATAATTCTGAAACGTGTAAAGTGATTTACAACTGAGAATAACTTAAGTATTGTCTTAGAAGATTTACGCCAAATTTTAACTGTTACGAATAACTTTAATGGAAATATTTTAATTTAATAAAATAAATAACATTGTTTTAAAGATAGGTAACTTGTGTTCGCTGAGTGAACTTGTGCTGTGTATGAAAACCTTAAGGTGTAGACATAAAAAACGTGGTATTGGATGAGAGGACCTATTATTAGTGAAGTACAAAAATGTGACTGAAAAATAAGTAGAAACAATTGACTAGTGCCGTTCATATATGTGACAAAAACTATTGGAACAAATTTCTGAATATTTATTTCACAATGAATGCAATCCAGGTTATGTTTGCAGTCGGCTTTCAGCACTTTGTAAGTATAAGTATTTTATCTTTAACACAAAGTGAGAGTTGCTGGTAAAATCACACAAAAATGTGTGCAGTATTTTTTGAGATTATCGCGTCCAAACAAACAGAGACATTAATATACAACGCACACGAGTTCGCGTACTAAGTAAAATTTAACGTATGTGTTTCAAAGTGAATTATTCTATGACAGCAAACAGTTGCATTTTTAATTTAATGAAGTGTATTCCCTGTTTATTATTTAAAAAAAAATCTTTCATCAACGTCACCACGTAAAGGTTCGGTTATTGTAGTTGAACTTCCATAACAGTTCGACTACCCCTTGATTGTGTCCTCTTACTCCTAGATACATACGGCCTTGATCCTCAACGGCATCGTCGGAAACAACTCATCACCTTCTTCTGGAGTGATTGAATCTCAGACGGTCATAACTTTCGTTTTTAAATCACTTTTTAAACTTTAATTTTTACTTTAATAACTTTGATTTTGTCGGATACCTACGCAACTTTGATTTTTCTTTTTCCACCACAAGGTCTCAATAAACGGCAAATGTGGACTGTTTGAAGGCCATCCCATTGAAGGGATTCCTCGAGACTTAAGCCCGGCCTTCGGCGTCTTCGCATTACGGCAGCAAGCCTCGTCATAATAATTTTACAGAAAGGACTTTTTCTTTAATAGTGAAAAAGTGACGTCGTTTTAATATACTCCATATTGTATAATACTTGCCTTTCTGGAGAGAAGACGAGTTCATAGTATGGGCTCGTATACAGTTGTTTGTAATTTATCTAATTTTATTAGCATTTTTTTTGAACTGCTCATTGTACGTACCGAAGTGCGAGTGGTTAGAATTAAGGGTCCAAGGGCGATCTAAAGTGCATCGGTTACACTTATCATAAAGTGGAGGCGATGTACGCTGTTTTGTTATCAGAATATTTCAAAACAAATACATATCGATCTCCGCGATTTTCAGTGTAGTCTGTAGTGACCGGGGATGTTATGGAGCTCCGTAACCGTAACCGAAGCTATCGGATATCTGAAATAAAAGTATATCCTAAACTGTAACAGAATCCCATAACAAAGATTTCGATAATTTCGGATAGGAGCAGAGTCTGAATGAAACACGTTACGACAGGTTTTGGCCTGCCGAGCCGATACACTGGACTAATCGTGTCCTCATTTTAGACAGTTTTTATAATTTAATTTTTAGGCTATTAATTTTTCCGATGATTATATTATCACATAACACCTAGAAATATAGTCAAACTTTGTAAATACATTATATTATTTTTCCAAGTTTTAAATCATCTAATATTCATATCCGAAACAGTCGGATAATGCGAAATAATTTCATATACATAACCGTAAGTGAAACCGATAAAATATTATTCATATATCCAGATCCGAAATTTCATATCCAAAACATCCCCAGCAGTGACCCTCTGTGAGCGATGGAGGTCCATTGCGGCTGAATAAAATATTCATGTATGAAATAAACGTATGTAAGTAACATCCGAGAGATCTTGTTTCTTATTGGTTCTCGTGGTTATTACAAGTACAAGGAACGCACGAGATACAGGAATCCTTGAGGCGGCGGTGCGAGTGTGTAAACGATAATGTTTCTCTCTATCTTATCTACAAATGCTGCATTAGTTGTCTTAACTCTGGAAACGTTACTGAGACAGTCAAACTAGTGAACAAACATTATCGTATTGACTAACCTCCTATAACATATCCTATGCTGTTGTTAAAGTATCCGCTGCCTTTTTGTAGGAATTAACTTTTCCTTATTTGTCTTCGGTAAGCCTTCGGAGCGACAAAAATTCATGGGTACAAGTGTGTGTCTATCATACTTTATTGAACCGTAAAAACTGTGTTACAGGGTAATATGATCGTTTATCCCGCACTGAGCTATGTAGAGCTTATTCTAACGGGTCATTCGTGACCACAGCATGACAAATAGAACAACTGACACTAAATCACAGTCCTTTTTATGACAATAGCCGGCAAACAAGCATACGAATCAACACACATGCATACTTCTGTTCGTACAGATTCGCAACATCAAAGACATCAGCGACGCTTTGTGGGCCAAGATTATTTTTTATGTAACTAGTCGACAAGCGAGGAGACGAGCGACCTAATGATAAGTGGTCACCGTTGCCCAAGGAAGAGAGGGACCCGCGTTATAACTGGCTCTCTGACACAACGACCGATACACGTATGAAACAATTCACGGTCGATTTTAGAAGAAGGGTGGTTAGTTCGCTTGTCAGGAAAAATACCGTACCCTATGGAAGTAAAGAACCTGCTCGTTACGAGCTCTTCGATTATAACCGGAACACGTGAAAATCATTTTACAGTACATCATAGAAGTAGGGCAGTAACTGTCCAGGCCGGTACCCCTATCACAGAGCTTGAGTACCGCCGGGATCAGACTAATACGGGTGCAACGATCTCCAATCGCAGTAACAGCTCAACTGAAATTATTATTTATATCATGATAATGAAATTCAACTTATCAACTAAGACGGACCGTATGACACAATTCTGATTTCTATTTTCGTCGCCACATATAAGGTCAAAGGTCTAGCAATTTTCATTATCTTCTATTTCCGTACCTTCTCTATTCATTTTGATTTCCAAATAATTGGGTCTTTCATCCGCTTAGATAAGATTCCTCGGTTCAAATTTAAACGTTGTTCCCAGATAGCCGAAGAGTACCGCGACATGCCGGCGAGTTTCGGACCGGACGTGCCTATGGACGGCATGCGCGGCTTCCTGGTCCACGGCGACCCACCGGACGGCTGCCTGCCGCTCGCCAAACCACCCACTGTGGACAACATCACCGGAAAGTGGTTCGTTATAGTTGCCAGGTGAGGAATCAGTAACCTTACTAAAAATTCACAATGTTACCAAGCAAGACTTTAATGTTTCATGAACACACCTATTGCCAAGAAGAAAATATTCCGTTCTAATTCCTTCCACAATTTTTAAAATATACCTAGATCTTCTTCGCCTGTCTTCATTGTTGTTTAATAATCTTGGGCAGATTAACTGAAACATATTTATGAAAATAAAAATTATGTTATGATTTTCCTAAAATAACAATCGTAAAAAAAGTGGTGAGCAAGGGAAGCAAAAAACTTTGACCACTATGAACTAGTGGAGTCGGAATAAAACTGGATGGTATAAAGCATATCGAGTTTCAACCGTTACCTCGTCCGTTGGTCAACAAGATGCACCACAACCAGGAGTATCGGGAATTCAACGATTCGGTCTTAGTAAACGGGTACTCAATAGAGACATAATATTCTTAAGCTGTGATCTTTTGACCAGATACAACTGCAGCTTCGAAGCGAAGGTCCGCAACGCGCAAGCCGCCGGCTACGACTGCGCCATCGTCCACAACGTGAACTCCAGCGCCTTAGGTAACTTGAACTAGAGTTATTTATTTATTTCTTGTGATCCACAACAAAGAATGGAACAAAGGCTGAATTAATGCTATAGGCATTCTCTGCCTGTCAACCTTCAGGCAAAATTAAGAAGCGACTAAGGCGGTGCATAACATTAAATATAGATAAAAAATAAAAAATATGTTCAATATATTATATATACTGTTTTTGAATAAATAATATATATACGTATTAATATAATAATATAGTATAAATAAAAATAAATATATATATTTACTGGTGCAAATGTGTCTTGCGAATTCGTGTCACCCAGCTCATAGATGTCTTAAAGACTTAAATTTCTGCCACAGATAAGACAAGGCAACCCGCCTTGGTGACTGTTGAATATTTTGTTTCTTTATCCAGTGAAAAGATAATTTTAATTTATATGCTATCCTATTCGGCAACTACAAGTAGATAATAATAACACACCATGCCGAATAAAGCTTCATTTGTGCCATCCTTCCCGTTGAATGCTGACACCGAGGCTAATTGAGCAGAGGGATTTTTTCATTCTCTTCATAATACTAACCCCATCTCACCGGTCGGGTCATAAGTGTGTAACAGCTCTATCAACCACACAATTCCGTACTGTTTCATACCAGATTAAGTATAAGATCGTTCGAGTTTCTCTTTAAATATATGTATATTTGCGGGCGTTATATTTGGACAAAACCCAATTGAAATATAGAGTTAAGTTAATTTTAATGTTGACCTAATACGCTCCGATAACGTATAGACGTTGGAAGATAACGAGATCGTATGTAAGAAGCGAATAAAATGTTGTAAGCGGAACGTACGTAGCGTATATTGGATACCGTTCACTTGAATATTGCGTCGCGCTAAGAAACCAAAGAGTTGTTCACAACCGACCGAACAAACTGTGGTTTCTGTTCGTAATTGGATAAACCGGATGGTGGTGGTGAAGTTTCATGA
Organism: Megathymus violae; assembly: GCA_003671415.1. Lineage (NCBI taxonomy): Eukaryota > Metazoa > Arthropoda > Insecta > Lepidoptera > Hesperiidae > Megathymus > Megathymus violae. The sequence continues at coordinate 1,562,884 of PDGT01000077.1, forward strand.
GCGCTTCCGCGCTTCGGAGACGCGTTGAAGCCAGGCGATTCCGGTATCGTTAGAGTCGTTCGTCTGAGACTTTCCAGAAAACTTCAACACTTTGGTCGGTCTGTGCACCCCACCACACTCACAGCATACTCGTAGTTTCCACTGTGTAGAATATAATTCAAGCCTTCGCCGCTTGATAAATGTAATGGGTTAAATGTAAGCGACATAAGATCTCTTTTATCAAGCAGAAGAGTTACTATAACTCGTGTCTCTGTCGTACATTTTAAAAATTACATTTCTCATTAGTACGCACCTCTAATATTTTTAAATGTTTGCGTATTATATGTTTATTATCACTTGGTTATATGAAGTAAAACACCGTGAGGAAACCTGTATATCTGAGAATTATCAATGTTTTCAAAGGTATATGAGGTCTACCGACGCTTGGTCAGCGTGGCTGAATGATGGCCTTCACTTCTGTCGTTGCCAAAAGAGTACCGAATTCAGCACTGGGACAATATGGATTGTAGTGATGTTTTTATACTTAGTGTAACGAGCCTGTACCTTTATTGATACCGTTTTCATGCTAGAGAGGGTGAAGATGATGCCTCAAAACCGATTTGGACCACGGCGAAACTTCCTGAAGTATCCTGAAAGTCCTTAACTTAAGTTTTGACTTCACCTGTTATCAACCTGTGTTCGGAAGATCAGTTTAACATTGTGTATCCATTTGAGAAACACGATCGTGAAGGTGTGAAATATGAGAGCGTTTATTTACGTTCATTCAATTTTAATATTTATGCATTGTTATAAAAAGATAGCGGAGTGTAATATAATTGTTGTAACGCCCAGTTATCCGGTGGTGTCTCCGCGATAACGACGCACGGTGGGCTCGCTATCCTGCAATGTTGTTCTAAATACCGGCCACGGGACACGACGTACTGTTTCGTTTGTTATGCGGTACGTGCGTGTTGTAAACTGAAGTTGTTCTTAGTTGCTGCAATTTACTCAACGTAAGATTGTTGACGGGATTCATTGGAGGCTAAATAGTTCTGAAGATCGCGCTCGGTTGTCTTTGGAAGGGATCTAGAGATAACTCGGACTGGTGGAACCGTTTGGTTAAAGTTAGAAAGAAGATACAATTTGAGTGTGCTGACATTCTTAGTTTGTCATGTTTCCTTTTCGGAGAAGTACCGTGAGTGTCGTGAAATATATTTAAAGATTTTCTCAAATAATATGTTGTGGTAAAAATGATTAAAAAAGAATATTTGCTATTTTCAAAAATTAGAAACAAAGGAACACATTTATTTACATCTTATACTGCACACATAAATAGCAGCTCAAACAAAAGTTTAAAAAATATATATTAAAAAAAAAAAAACATAAAAATATAAAACAAAATAAAAATTTAATGAATGTGCTGCAGCAAAAAACTGTAAATAGGAGCGCACTCAGCGTGTGCCGCGGCCTCTGTGACGCGACCGCGGCGCTGATTTTTCCAATTACAAGTACTAACAAGTGCAATTAAAGCACAACATGTCTATTCAGGTAGATTGAATTGGAACTAGAGTAGTCATGTTTAAATCTTTGAATGTGTAATAAATCTTTAAAATAATGACAGTAAATTACACTTCAAGATTTATCGTTTTAACACGTTGTAATACAAAGTAATACACGGTGAAATGGTGCCTTTAAGAGCTTTATTTTACAGAACCGTCGTTTTCGTGATTTTCATCTCTTTATTTCTTAATTATATTGTGAATTGGATTCTATAAATTTTCCAGTTTTCCTCTACGAAATTTCTTTGTTAACAATTTTTATTGTAAATATGTTAAAACTTATACTTACATTTGAGTAGTTCTGTGAGACATGTTTCGAGCATTTTACGCTAAAGTTATATTTTTACGACGCTGCAAGAGTTTGCAATAATAAATAGGAAAATATTGTTTTAGAGCGCTTCGATAGTCTGCTTGAAGATTTATTGGCAAATTCATGTATATTTTTTTAATATTACTCTCATGTGTCAGGATTCACGGGTTCGAGAGACTGTTCCGCCAAGACTATATTACACTGTTAGCAACACGCTCCAACAGTTGTTAACAGACGCTGTCCCATACTCGGTGATAGCAGGTATTTCGCGCGTAGAGAGAACTCTTCGGTTCCGTGTTGGAAAACAGAACCGAATGACCCGCGGGCGGCCCTGCCCTCTATTTATGTCGTTTGACAATAATCACGACTCTTTTTTCTTAAATTCAACATTCCTTACAAAACGATAGGATTATCGGTGTCTTATGCATGAGGCGTATGGACGGGAGTCGCCTAAGGTACTGCTCTTCAGTACGTCGGTCTTACGATAGTGTTATTGGTCTGAATTGTATTGTTTTCCGTCGAACTTTCGTGAATGTTTGTGGCATTATTTGCATAAAAATATATTTATAATATGTATGACAAAGTAAAACAGCATCGAATTTCAAATTAACAATTATTGAATCAATAATTAACCGCATAAATATTCACTCGAGAGCATTAAACTAGAATCACTTCATCGCGGCTTGCTCAAGCTTATTTTTTACAATTTCTATGAAATGACCTATAGACTGTGATATATATATATATATTTGAAAGGTAATTTTGTTAGTTTTCATTATCTTTCGATATAACAACCAAAGATCATTCACCATGAGTCATGGGACCTAAAAACAAACAATATTTATTGCTTTCGAGTGTACTTATTTATAGAATAAATGAAACTTAAATTTGCTTGTAAAAAGAGAAATGTACGATGCGTTCCCACTACACCATACATACATAATTATCGCAGTGCACTCTGTTCACTACGAAAACACTTTGATTATACAAGTATCCCGATGCGCTAAGGCCGTATATAGATGCATGTCTCAAACGAAATTCTGGCCACGGCTTTAGGAACAAACACTTTCTAGGGTTTTGCCATTTTTGACACAAAACAATTCCCAAAGTTACAGCTTAATTTTCTCGTTGCAGAGACGATGTCGGCCAAGAATCCCGACGGAATAAATATCCCATCGGTGTTCGTGAACGATGCCGCCGGCCTCCTGTTAGCTGAACAGTACATTTTTACAAACGGGTAAGTAACATTTTTTAAAAATTTTAATGTCTACCACAAACAATTCATGCAGATACAAACACGCACTTGTGAGTTTTCTTTTTTTTTCGTTTTTTTTTCTTAGTCATGTAAAACTTTTGCTTTTTCATTTAATTAATTGAATTAAAGAATTGTATGAGGCTCGAAGGACCAAAATATAAATATACTTTTATGGTTTACGTCTTACATTATGTACTTCTTTACAATCTTATATTTAAACTAGATAACTTAAGCAAAATTGTAACAACTTGTCACTTAGTAATGATATAAAGCGTTTTCGCGCTGATATTCTGTCAATTTGTAGTAGTGGGATCCCCGTGAAACTTAAATCAGACTTGAACCACAAAATTTCGTATCGCGGAGATTCCATAAGATGGCGCAAACGCTAGAACAATATGAACCATGAACAAAAACTATCGATTGCTAAAACACAACTTATTCAGTGTATTTATATTAAACTGATCTCAGATTCCCCTGCTGACATGTTTGTTTACAGTTTCTATATAATGTTGAACGGCGATCTGCCCTTCAACATCAACACACACCTGCTGCTGCCCTTCGCCGTCGTCGTGGTGCTCTGCCTCACCGTCATACTCATATTCTTGGTACGTCTCTTTTATTCGCTTGTCAACGTATTCCGAACAAACTCTTCGTTCAGAAAAAGGCTAGGGTCTAAATCGACCACGCTGAACCCATTCAACAGCGGCTCGCATAAGTATTGGATTAATCTTTTACTTAAATAATAACAAATCTTAAAAATGTAGTTTTATTGTTGCGCCATAGACAATTTTAATTGCCGTTGAAGCAATTTGAATATGACGAGCATAATGTAAATAATTTCTAACAATCTATCAGCAGTGGGACGGCAGCATCACTTAGTAACTTTAACGTGTTACCCGTAACATTTTTTAAAATTGAACTCGTCAAACTTCATGTATATTATTAATATTCAGCAAAGTAATGGTGGTAATTTTTTTCACCACACCTTAAAACAATGTTGCCAACATTTTATCTTAAATGTTACCATATGAATAATTGATTTTATGTAGTGGCTTGTTAAACATAATTAGATATGGCAATGAAATTGAATTACTTTTAATACGATATAATCTTATGATCAACCAAGGATGAATCCTTGGCACGAAATATAAATCAAATTAATTTCAGCTTAAACTAATATAAATTTCGATGTCAATGTAGTGTCTAACCGTTCAATGAGTAGTTAACCATGGGTTGACACGTTCTGCTAACGGTATACAAATTATTGAGCAGTCAGTGTGTTATCCAGATAGTGAAGTGCATAAAGGATCGACGTCGGGCGCGGCGGCACCGGTTGCCGAACCGCGCGCTGCGCAAGATCCCCACGTGCAAGTTCAGCAAGGGCGACCCGTACGAGACGTGCGCCATCTGCCTCGACGACTACCAGGAGGGCGAGCGGCTGCGTGTGTTGCCCTGCGCTCACGGTCAGTATTGCCCCTTGATACTAACATACTGATCGATACCTGTGGGACTTTCAATAGGACCGAATCCGAGAAACTGAATCAAAAACTGTGACGTGAGTATGTCGTTTTAGGTTCATTAATATGTATTTAGACACTTAAGAATCATTTTATGGTAAAACAATCGATATCTGTAATTTTGTTGTGTGTTGTCTATCTATAATCTTATGGGGTCCTTCCTGGTGGATCGGACTTCAGCTGCATGAAGATTTGTCGTAGCTATACGCACTAGATCCATAACGATTTTGTGTTGCAAGAAATAAGTTGAGAGTTCCACTCGAACCGTCCTCAGTAAAACTTCTTCACGCACTCGACCGGCCTCGATCGTGGAAACATTTTCTAATCTACTGCTCCAGCCTGCGCAGCCCTACTTAGGACCTATCCGGCCACGACTATAAGTCTGTCAATCGATTCCTGCGTGACGGCATCGTGGAAAACAGGTCGTGACATATTGAAGTGCAACGTCGACGACCAACCGAAATATACTTATATCGTATCAATATCGATATCGATCGAGGCCGATCGAGCAATTCGAAAAGCACCTTTAGAATTATTAGTCAAAGTATTTTTTTTTTTAATAAATGCTTAACAATACCTGAAAACGACAATTAGGAACAACACGTCTTTAATGACAGTCGCTTCAACTCATTTCTCGCTATCGCGAAAAGCTCACAGCGATATATTAGTGACGCGGATGGCCTATGCCAGTGTAAATAAATAGCGGGTGTCTCGGCCGCCGCAGCGTACCACGCCAAGTGCGTGGACCCGTGGCTGACGCAGAACCGGCGCGTGTGTCCCGTGTGCAAGCGGCGCGTGCTGGCGGCGGGCGAGCGGCGCGCGCGCGGCGACAGCGACACCGACGACACCGAGCCGCTCGTCGAGGCGCCGCCGCGCACCTACGACACGCAGGTCGGTCGACGCACGCGCGCGCGCGCATACACACACACACACACATACACGACATCATCTGTGAACGTGTAGTGTTTGAATGTTGCTATGTATATTCGAGGAATTTTTTGTGAACTGGGGAAAATTTGATTAACATTAATTCATATTGTTACTTTGTGAGGCTATCGACGCCACTGTCGTGAGAGCATGGATTTCATAATTGCAACGGCGTCATGCAACACTCGAAGCGTTCAGATCAGCTGTACGTATGTGACGGTTGTCCCCAGGGCGGCACGTTCGAGCCGCAGCGGGAGAACCCGTTCGTGCGCGCCGCACGCTTCGTGGCGCGCATGCGCGGCCTGCCCGACGCGAACGATGGCGAGGTACAGTACTTTTAACCCGATTCCAAAAGGAATAAGTTCTATGTTCGACTGATTATTTTTACAGTTGTTAATTTTCTAAGGTTATAAATAGGATCTGATCACTTCCGTGTCGATATGTTTGTATATCCTTCTGTCAATCTGAGTTTGTAGGAATCTACTGAACGGAAATAGTTAAATTTGGTACATTATTATGTAGAGTTAGTAAAGTCAAATATATCAGTAAAAGGAATCAATCTCGAACTAGTTAGAATTGGTAAGTTACTTTGATAGCTTAAATCGTAATGTACTTTTAATAAATTTTACTGCTCACAAAAAATATGGTCGAATGTTACTAAAATCGGACTAAGAATAGAAAGATGCAGATGTAGATAGCTCTCCGCATATCCGAAAAACACCACAACCATTGGGGATCTACGAGTTGGAGTCATTGAAGGTATATTTATTTAAGTAAATATTTAGTATAAAATGTACAAAAATATAAGTAAAGTATAGGCTCTCTTGCAACGTAGTTTTAACGAAATGATTACTAATTTTTATCAAATTCAAAAAAAATATTAGTCATTGAATAATGATTGAAATCGAGAAATTTCTTTTTATACAAAAACAATGTATTTTGAATGACAACATAATGAACCACAGATGTAAATCTAATTGTCAGAACACTTTAATTATCATCAGAAAATGGTAACACTGAAACGTCATTTTACTCCAGTGCCAGTAGCGAAATTCAGGTTTCTTGACGCATTTGACGTTTGTGTATAATGAATGGTGTTGCCACAGTCATGCTAGTTCACAAACTGTTGGTAGATTGTCATTAGTATTTAAAACAGACTTCTGTAGTATTGTGATACTTAAATATATTTATATTACTTTCAGCAAGTAGCTGAGCCATCAGAAGATACTGAACAAGCCGAACGCAACGACGAACAGTAAGTAAACCAAATAGAAGTACAAAACGAGCAACTAATGTTTTTAAGTTAATTATGTTCAGACAGACAAGCGGAGACTTTTATAATATGTAGTGATTGCCTACACAAAAAGTTATAAGCACAATAAATTACCATATATAATAAGTATTACGGAGGCAAGACATCAAAATGGTCTCGTCGGTACATCAACGCTACCTATCAGACATCGTGTTCGGTATGAAATTATGAAATTCATTGTATGACACTTGCTCAGTGAAACAGCAAACGCCTGTCGCAGCAGCGCACGTATAATCGCAAAATCGCAGTCGATCAGAAGCAATCGAGCGCGACGAGATTATCATTATTTAATCTGTTAGCAGAAATAGAATAATTTTAAACAATCATAGTTATTTCTACAACTTGAAATAGTAGAATCATTAATAATAAAAAAAGATTTTGTTTAAATGGTCTAAAGAGAGGAAAAATCACTTTAAGTTAGATTAAACCCATAAATTTATTGCATTACACAATTTAATGGTTATAAAAGGTTGTCGCGGGATTTACCTATTTAAAAAAAACATTTCTTTTTTCTTAGAATTCGGTGAAGCGTTACAGCTTCGTTTCGTATACGATTGATGCAATTTAAGTCATGGCAAGAGTGCAGATCCCACTCATTCGGAGTTGGAACGTACGTGCCAAAAGATGGCGTTAGTAGACTCAGATCTAATAAAATGTTGCTTCTCCGGGACTGGTCGAGCCGACCAGCTGATACGTAGTTACATACATTTTTCTTCCGCATTACTTGGTCCGACTATCTGCGAGCGATTTTTTTAAAATGGACATTTAGATTTTTTAAAGACTTCGGAACGATGGTAGATGCAAAAAATGACGTTCACAAGTGTATTTATAGAATACCTATATGATTAAATGAATTTAAATTTAGTACGCAGGTACAGGGTGCTGATGCTATTTACACGCATCGGCCTCGCCAAAATTACTTATGTCAGTACAATGTACATATTATTGTTTTCTTCTTTATCTACACAAGCAAATCTTGTGACAAGTATTTTTTTAGCATTTATATATCAGCTTCATTTATTAAAATGTTTTATTACTATTAATTTATTTTTAGTTATCGCTGAATATGGCCAAAATCCTAATTTTTTTATCGCCAGTAGTTGAATTGTCATCGAAACAAAACGTATTTGAAAATGTCAGCTGTATCGGTTGCGAATTACTGCTTTAAAATTCAGTATAAGATTTGAGTCGGATAAACATATAAATATTACAAGATATAAATTAAAATTTATCAACTCCAAATCCCGATCTGAAATTCCCATTACAACACTTGTATGTTCCTATGAAAATCATAATAAAAGAACTGTGTGTTTAAACTTAACTATTATAAAATCAGATAAATAAAAGCGATCTGTGTGTGTGTGTTTCAGCGCGGAGGGCGACGACCGCGCGCCGTTGGTGCGCGTCGTGTCGGAGCGGCGCCGCAGACGCGCGCGTCGCTCGCGCGGGCAATCCGCACCGCCGCCCATCAACGCGCACGGACGCGCTGAGATCGGTCAGTGCGCTACCTATTTATACGCATTAATACCCACTTTACCATTTTGTTTGTGGATGTACTATGATACGAAGACTTACGTCAATGTACGCGCAGTGGGAAGTCTGATTTGTGACAGCTATTCGCAAAATATTTTGGATGGCACGACGGTCCTGATATTACATGGCAGTCGTTAAGTGACGTCGGAAGTCTTCAGGTGAAATAAGTATCAACGTGGTTGTTATAGCTTCCATGCTTCCTTATTCGGAAAAATCAGTGGACCCTCTGTCGGGCTGGAGGCTACAATCGTTTTTATTGAACATATTCCTTACACTCACCTGTTTTTGACACATTATTGGAAGCGATTAGAAAGTCGTTTGGTTGAAAACAATACTTCATGTGTTGGCTGTAGATATCTGGTACTTGATTTTAATGATGGTTTAAGTTTCGGGACCTTTTAGATGCCATAAAAATTGTGCATAATCAAAACGCAATTTCGCTAAATTTTTGGAGTTATTTGTCAAAAATAAACACATTCGTGCGAAATGGAATGCAAAAGTTTCCGTTGCCCGTCATTTTATTGGTATCTGTCAATCTTGTATCTGTGATCGACCATTTTTCCGTTTTCCTCATACCGTAGCCTCGCGAATGTGTTTTCCCCTTTTTTCTATAAAAACAACACAAGCTTACTAACCTATTGGTTGGGTTAGGTCCAGGTAGGCGTTTTTAGATTACACAGAGAAATTTTTGGCGTTATCTCAAGTTTTATATGTATGAATCCCCAAAAAAAATACGTGCCTTCAGCACGTGGCAGTTAGATGAAGAGGGACCTACTGTTCGTCCTTTCCCTCCCTCTGAATCCCCCTTTATGATGCCACGATACTAAATTTACGTGTTTTATAGTACTGTGGAGGTTAGGATTTCAAATTCTATGCAAAAAAGAACACTCATTTTTTAGGCGTGGAATATTGAGAGAGGAATAACTGAACCCTATTTCCTCACTCCCTCCACTCCCACCCCTGTACGCGAGTACCGAATATCTATAGTTTCACCACCTATGAAGAATAGTTAAATAACATTGTACGTAGACAATGTTTTCGGACCGTTTCTGTCAAGTATACAAGTTTCCTCGCAACGTTTCTCTTCACCGTAGGATTAAGAAGTAATTTATTATTATGGGGAAAAAGTAATTGTGCGTGTCATCACCATCATCCGCCTGCCCTTATCCCAATTGTATTTGGGGTCGGCGCAGCATGTATTTTTCCTCCATACTTCTCTATCAGCCGTCATCTCACTGGTAACTTCCATTCTAGCCATATCATCCTTCACACAATCCATCCATCGCTTCTTTGGCCTTCCTCTGCCTCTATAGCCACCTACGTTCATACTTAATACCTTCCGTACAACATGCTCTTCATTCCTCCGCATAACATGACCATACCACGATAGCCGGTTTCCGCGTAGCTTTTCGGTTACCGGTGCCAGTAATTGTGCGTGTTAATATTTCACAAATTCGTATTATCCGATACTAATGAAGACAGATGCGGTGTACACGGTACTTATATAACGGTGTTTGGGCAATTGGCTCCTGCGGTTATGAGGATGTGATTGCCCTAATTGTATTTTCACACCGGCGATTGACACGTGTACACTGCAGTCCCGCTCCGGACACGCGCTTGTCGAACGCCTGCGCTAGAGAAACGCTAGTGTGAAAATACACCAACGCTAGACGATCTACTGGTATTTACGTATAATCTGAATTAAGGTATTGTACATACGCTTTTTTTATCTGCAGGTGTTGCCGCCCTCCCGGCACCCCCTTCCTACGATCCTCCGAACGTGATGAACTTATGAACGTCGCCATAGCTCACCACTCTCCACCGCCGCGGGCAGGAGCGGTCGTGGTCGGCGTCCTGTTCCAGTTACGAGGGCTCTTTCACGACTTTCGACAGTCTCCTGCCTACTCTCAGAGGCGTTCTACACCTTCCGGTTTGAGATTTTGTAAAAATACAACTACCCTGCAATCTTAATCTCTGACCGATCCCGATCGTGAACCGAACGAAACCGGATCCCAAATCGGAAGGTGAGACCGGCAACGGAGCAACCGACGACGTCGTCGTTCCGACTCACCTATTAACGTTCGAGGCGCGGCAACCGCGCGTTTTAATGTAATATAGGGTACGCTGTAATTCAGAAAATATGACAAGGTATGAAGTCATTATTGTATGTAAATAACGGAGTAAAAAGTAAATTTTAATTATATTTAAAATTATTGAAATATATACTTACCTAAATCGCTTTAAATGTATATCCTGATACTAACAATATTCAATATGAAACATTGCAATATATTATATATTTACAGATATCGCCCGCGATTATGATAGTTGACACGAATGGGTTTAAATATATAATAGCTTGTATATTGTGGCTGTATTGGACTGTACCAAATCACATGGAGCCGTTTTTCAATTAACTATTTATGTCACCTTTCATTTATTTCGCAGGGGATTTGTTACGTAACTGAATCCATAATTACTAGTGTACATCACAATAATTTTACATGTTATACTCTTTCGTGGTAGTTCAAGATCATGTTTTTAACTTAGGCTGTGCCCATACTAATACTATTTAGAAAATATCAGTGCGATTTGATTAATAGAAGAAAAAATTGAGTTTCAGTACAACGCGGACGCCTTGTTGGGTAATAAAGAATGTGTCTCGACACTTTATGTTGACGCTTAAATGTTATACGATAAGGACTATTATTATCCAACGTCTGTTCAAACTCGGTGCTCGGCTAGTGTGGCGCTCTGTGGTTATTTACCAAGATTTACGCAATAGCCAACTTACGCGACCCCGTTTAGAAGTTCGTTAATTGACGCGCCGACTTTGGCCTCGACTCGTATTACAACTGTTAAATGTTTCAAATCATGCGTACGTGCAATCAAAAATTGAAATTGATGTGCTTGGAAAATTGTTTTTTGCGCATTTGCGTCTCTTCTCCGCTGTCGGGACGTTTCTGCGGAAGTCGTGACCCGTTACAATCGAAGGGTCGTCTACCCTGGTCGTCGTAAGGGCGTTTTGGGATATACCCGTGTTGACTGCGCCACTGTTGCGTGTTCAAAAGTACATATTGCAATTATACATTTTTCTTCATAACATGGACTTTAAATACCATTCTCACATTATCGCGCAACTAATTGTAACACTTCGTTGATTTCGCTAGTACTTTTTTTTTAATCTTAGATTTTCTTTTATTAATTTCTTCACTAACTTTCCTAGTCCTTCGGCTTCCGGATCTCTTTTAAACATTGCTCGTGATTTTCTGGCGTCGGGTTTAACTCGTTTACAAGAATCGCACCGGTTTTTGTAACAGACGAGTGACTTTGTCGCCTGTCAAACATTCATTCATTCACTGACGTGTATTTTGCAAGATCAATATTATTGTGATTTGTTATACTAACGCTAATTATACAAAACAATATAAAATTCAATATCCAAATGTTTAAATTGATTATAAAATCGTCATGTATAGCATAATTTTAGTTGTAGGGCCGTTGTTAAGGCGTCTGGTTATGTTGGTTGTAGACACCGCTTAGTTCGGATTTATTAATAATTTTGACTATATTTATACTAATCCCGTTAATTGATTATTTAAGTTTAAAAATCATCAAGGTTACATCCAATAAAATATTACCAAGTAGCAATAAGTTCAATTATTCAATTTCATACGTAACTCATTCAGCACATAAATGTGCTATAATGGTACTCCGAGGGAGTTCGAGAGCGTCCTTGAATATTAGTCGCGTTATATATTTCATTATTGTCAGAAAGGCATATTATTCTGTGCCCAATAGTATCCTGAAATATATACAGGTTGTTTTCCAAGTGTAGACGTTTTTTTTTTAATAATATAGAACAATTTATTCGTTTCTATTTCCACGTACTGGTAGAATTCTTTCGTCGATTCGAGTTCGATGAACTGGGACAATGATATATATATGAAAATAAACTCAATATATCACAACTGTTACGAAGCGCACTCTTGGTGGCACTTAACGATTACAGCCTGGATGTATATTGTTGTTTCTAGCGAATTTCATAAATGTTCGTGTAAATCAAGGGTACCTCTATAGTTGCAATATTCGTGCTCGTTCGAGTATTTAGTTACTTGTTAAATTACTTTGTATCTAGTAAAAATGTATAGAGAATAGTTTATATTTTCAGTTTAACAGCTAAATACGACATATTATTACTAAATTTAACTCTCATCACTGTCGGTTCGTCAATTTGAAGTAAATTGTTAGTTTAACTGTACGTACCAGCTGCCATTCGTGATACAAGTTTCCCAGTTAATTGGTGACGGCTGGATGACATGACGATGCGGCCGTGAGGCGTTTCTTCGGCTCCGAAGTCTGGGGGTGAAGCCAAAGAAATAAAGTCATTTCACAATGAAACACATCTTTTAATTTCATCACACATTCAGAATATGCCCGTCGGCCCTAGGCAAAAACAACATATCAACTTCGCTGGGATATGTGGATTACTTACGAGATTCATAATTACCGCCCAACACCTCGAGTGTTGTTACTCGTATGCTTCTGATGAAGTTCCAACACGGGACATCCGATACTGCCCCGTCGCATCTTATAGTGTTTTATAGTATCACTTATTTCAATCTTGAGATTCATTCATTCAAGATTGTCATCATATACTAAGAGTATATTATTCCTCAAAGAACTTTACTCTGGCGATCTGATCTAAATTTTATTTGTAATTTTTGTCTTCCAGCATAACAGCTCACCTACCAGAAAATTGAAATCGAACAACTCATTTTCTGGTCAGCTAACAAGCCACAAATTTTGTGATATGTTTATGGTAAATTATATCACAAAATAGGGATTGAATTGAAAAACTAATAACTTTATTTTGAAGTTCAGATTTAAAACGAACACTGCCCCAATGTTAACCTCCTTTACAATTTGTCTGATTAGTGTTATCGAAGCCAAAACAACACTTCATGATTTATTTCATTAAGTGTATCGTGGGTCCGATTAGTAGAACGCCATAAAATTATTTAAGTTTTAATGACATTCTATATTTCATAGTTACCAGTTATAAGACTATCATTGAATGACAAATATTAAAAGGTTTTTTGTAACGTAATCACGTACTCGCAACAGAACCATTATAAACAAATCGAATTTCTGTGCATAAAAAGTAAATGAATATCTGAAAATGAAATTTTCATTTACCCGAAAGATTTTATTTGATATTAAGAAGAAAATATCACTAATTGCCGGACATTAGCAAGGACTTTGGGAACCATATTTGAATATTATATATATTATACTGACGCTATTAAAAAGTAGGTAGGTAAACACGAAAAAAACAAAAATATGTTACCAAAGTAGCTTTATTAATAGCAAACGCTGTTGAGCCGCCATATGGGCGTCCGACCCGGCGGCGTGACGTCAGCGCTAGCCAGCGGCCACAGACAACGCGAGACTACTCTGCATACCCTGATTATCGAAAGGGAAGTGAATACATATGTGAAACTGTTGTCTCAGAGTAGTCGCGGCAGCGCGGGCGAGCTTAGTCGAACAGGCCGAAGCCCATGTCGTCGTCGCTCTCCGACTCTTCCTTCTCTGGCTTGGCTTCCTCTTTCTTAGCTTCGGCGGGAGCGGCAGCAGAAGGAGCAGCAACAGCGGCCACTGCTGCGAACTTAGATGGATCCTAAAAGGATTTTTTTAATTAATATTTAATCAAAAAATATATGATATGTTTACGAGTAAAGTGAAATTACAAATTTATTGTGATTTATAGTCTAATACTACCAATTACCAAAAGATCGGATTATGTTAAACTTAGATTATGTAAAAAATGCACTTTGATTTATGATATAATCATACCAAAAATTTAATACCTTGATGAATTCCTTGATGGTGGTGGCCTCTTTAAACTCCACCTCGGTGACGGCAGCGATGGCCAGCAGGTTTTTGAATCCGTTGGCGATGGAGTGTGGTGCGGACGCCACGGTGGGGTAGCCCATCGCCAGCGACAGCGCCGCCACGTTGGCCACACCCTCCTGGAACTTAGCTCGTAGGTCCTCGGGCTTAATGTCCAGGATCGCCGGCGCGAAAATAGTGCCGGAGTCATACACCTGTTCCAAATAATTTTTAGGATTAATTATCTCCTTAAATGAGCTGTCCAATCAAATTAACATTCCATCCATCCAGTAACATCCATGAATTGTTCATAATTATACTGTTTCTAAGTTTTGCAACCCTGCTTTAATAAGTGCCTCTTAATACAGCCATGATACATTATTCCTAAGTTACTTATGCATTGTTTTATTATCTTTGGTTTCTATGTAAAAAAAAAAATGTTATTCTTTCTGTAAAAATTAGTGACCTTATAATTAATTGTACTAAATGTTTGCTTGTGGCTTAAAAATTATCAGATATTACTGATAATACAATAGAAAACACATAACAAGTTTTTGATATCCCAAAGATAAATTATCAGAATGCACAAAAAAATGCAAACTGTACTCAACACCTTGGGTTCTGGGCACCCAATAATATATGTTTTTTAACTTTGCTTGTCCTAGTGCCCATTATTCCATGCAATATTTCTTTTACAATTCAGTCACAAAAATTATTGGGCTTGCTGGGTACTGGCCCATATATAATTGATACTACAAAAGTAACCAAGAACTGAAAATAAGCCTTTGTTTATAAGGCACACAGTCTGAAACCAAAACATCAACCTCCAAACATGAGCTAATAAACTACAGGGCTCTTCAAATAAATCAAAATGAACTTCAACATACCTGTTTCACCACAAGACCGTACGAGAACGGGGAGATGTTCAACATGTTGAGCAGTGTGGCCTCAGAGGCGCCCACCTTGTCACCAGGCTTTAAGATGTGCACATCATTGATGATTTCAATAGTACCTGGCAAAGGAGAGTGTGGTTAAACCCAAAATAGAGGATGATGGCCATTTCAATAGTTTAATATAGTCGTGTGTGTCAATGACTATTTGTGTGCAATGTATCTCCAAAATGCCAGTGCCATGTTTATAGGTTAACAACACACTAGGATAAATTTGAAGAGTTTCTATAGTCTGAAAGCGAAGCCACTGAGCTAATATTACGCTCACTGGCATTAGAACAGACAATGTAAAGGTTTTGTTATACCATATTCAAACTGGGATATGTTTTTTTTTTTCTGAAAATTAAGTCTGTACTGTGTGGTTCACACAACAAAAGATACTTAACTTAATAAAAGATACATAATTTAACCAGAAAACTTTCAAAGCTGGGGAGTATGTATATTGACCAGAATGCAACTGTAATGGGACTGCATTGTATTACCGTATGACACATACATGCTAAGTTACGTTACAACTATTTTGTAATGTACAGTTGTTTCATATAGCCTGATATATTCTACAGCCATCCAGTGAAAAGCATATTGGAAACTTTGTTTCAAAGTGAAATGTATTTATATATTTCCTACATTTCATAGAATTGTAAAAACAATGATACCATAATATGACCTAATTTAAACCTAGATATCAATAGAAAAGATATATCAAGTACCTTTTGAAATCTTGGTGGGGATAGAGAGGGCTTGGAAGAAAGAAGTCTTCTCAGGCCCCAGACCAGTGTTGTGTGCTGGGATGACCACAGAAAGGGGAGCGATAGCACCAGGCCTGGCAGGGGCACGCACCTTGTTCTCCAGTAGCTTGTCACGGACCTATACAATATATTAGAAAAAACAAAAGACTAATAAGATGATAGAAATCAATATATTATTTCTTTACTAATGTATAAATTGTCTTTCATTACAGGAGCAAAACGAAATATAGCCTTGAGATAATCAATAAAATTATTCTAAACAAGGATCTTAGTGTCACCATTATGCACAATCTAAAATGGGATGTTCACATTGCAAATATAACAAAAAAAGGTAACTCTATGATATATGTTTCAAGAAAGGCTTTCAGTATTATCACAAAAGACTTGTTTATCAAACTTCATATTCGTAATTTTCCATTACTGCTGGTTAAACATTCCTTTTGTTTCTGTATCTATTTGTATTTATCCTTCATTTTATTTCATACAAGATAAATTCTGGCAGCAATAGTTCAATTTTAGTTGCCAGGTTTACTTCACATTTACACAAAATTAATTTAATACTAATGCCCAAAACAATAAATGTTAAAGGATGCAAACAGAAGTAGATGTTCAATTTTTTTCCAGTTCAAAATTAAAATGTCTCTCCAATGTGCCAGTGCAATGTTAAAATTCAAACATAACACTAGGATAATATCGAAGGTCTACTTTAGTCTGAAAGCGAAGCCAGGGTGTTAACATTACACACACTGGTATTAGAACAGACATTTCAAGACAAAATAATTTTTACTCAACAAATTTAATTTCACAATGAAACAAGAAGGTTCATAATTGTCTTGGTAATATTTATAAACAATATTGAGACTAGTTTATGAATTCTTGTCAACATATAATTTACTATTATGGGAAGATTTATATTAGACATGCAATACAAACCTCAACAAGGTCACCACGGGTGAACACAAATCCAATGTTGCCCTTGATGTGTGGCAGCAGTTTCTCCAGGGCTGGGTTGTTCTCCAAATGGTCCTTGATAGCCTTTCGCATCATCGTATTCTTCCCCATTAGTACAATGCTGTGCCCACGTAGGGAGATACGAATTTGCTGCATCTGGGTTGAACCCACGTTGTCTGCACCCACGAGGAAACATTTTGGGTACTCGTCTAGGAGTTGCTGAAACGATCACATAGTTTAATACACAAATACATAATAAATACTCATATGAAATTATTATGATAGATTTGATCCAATAAGTGGCCAAGAATTTAAGTACATTAGTGATTGAAGAGAATAAGAAACAGATAATGTCTGAAAGTAAATAATGGTTATATCTTTCATTCATAATCTACGAAGCGAATACAACATTCATTAAAATTAGTTAAATCTTTCTTAAGGTTAGGTCCTTAGTATACACTTCCAAGAGAAATAATAAAGAATATAAAAAACTTACAATAATTTTAGTAAAATAATTGGTTTTCCAGGCATTCTTGTCCTCCCTACCCATCTTGAAGTGAAGTAGGGACTTCGGAGAAATTTAAGGACTGAAATAACGTCACAACGTAAAGCCATGTTATTTAAAATGATTAATATCTCACAAGAAACAAAATAAATTATTTTTTGTATGTATCATATTGAGAAGCACGCTTTTAATACACCACTAATTTAATATGATGTAGGATTATGAAAATAAAGATAACTATTTCACTCACCAAGAAAATTCAACACGAACGCACGATACGCCGTGCGGGACGAAAAAAGACAGATTACTATAATTGTAGCTAGCTAAAAAAGACCTATAAGTTGTGCAGTAGATATTGTAGAGTAAAACTCTTCTAGCTAGATTCTACAGCTACGTACAGCTAATGCTTATATACTATGCGTGTCGTGACGTGATGGATAAATACGGTAAATTATGCCATTTTAGAAATCAATAGAAAATATACTAAAATTGATACAATAATCTATATGCTAATTCGATAGGTCTTGATGAATTAAATTTAGTAATGATTTATATTTATTTACTTAAAATAACATATTGTAAATATTTCTTTAAAAGATCTTATTTCTCAACTTATATTATATTACTATATGTATAGTACATATATTTTTTGTTCAAATTTTTAAATATTGTTGCTCCAATCCCATAGAAATTTATATTTGAGTAATATAATTCCACAGTAATTGAAACATGTTTAAACATTCCATCATTATTCAGAATGAACAAATTGTTCGGAAAGTCAGTTTGCTGTTTTATGATTACATAAAAATCCAGAAAACTTTTTCATACTCAAAAGAAAGACTTGAGGTATCTTTAATTATATTACATTATGTAAAACATGATTACGTCATATTTATCCATCACCGAAGTGAACAGAGCGTTCAATTGATTTACTTTCGTACCAAAACAAGTAAACTTTTATAGTGTCAATTAATAAAAAAAAACCTCATTTTAATAATCGACTAATAGTTTTATCACTTTAAAATATGAGGAATTAACATTATATTTATTTCGTTCGTATAATAAAAAGTTACTTATCAATACCCTAATTTACAACTCTCAACAAAATATTACACACTTGATTAAATTATATTTATATTTTTCAATCAAACTAATTTAACGTTTTGAAAATGTTTTTCAAGTATTTTATAAAGTCTTCTTGATAAAATAAAAATTATAATAACTACTTTACAAGAAACATTACACCCTAAATCTTCTGATTTCTAAATTGCAACAAAACAAGTTTCATCATCATGACACAACACAATAATTCCGTACGGTACTATTCAAATAACAATTTCCATACTAAATGAATGAAATTGTATATTATTATCTGTAGGTAACAACAATAATTTTTTGTTTTTCTGTAGTTTGGTTGTTGTCTGAATGTCACATTAAGTGTCAAGTTTTTATTTCCAAAACCAAAAGTCAAATTTGGATGTAAAGTGGAGGGCGAGTAGAACGCAAGAAAAAGTTGGAATTTTTATGATCGAGTTTTTTTTAATTATATATAATTGCTAGGCATTCAATTTATTTGCTATTATTGTAAGGTGCCTTGAATTTAATCTAACGATGTCATTGTTTCGTAAACCGAAGAAAATTCAACGTCGCATGTTTTGCGCTGACGATGATGAAGACACGGGGGATCCGGAGCCTCCGCCGCCACCAGTTATCAGTCAGAATAAGAAAGAAAACAAACCATTAAAACCCGCTTTGTTAAGTTTTGCAGACGAAGGTAAATACGGCGTTGGCATGAGATACATGTACGTGACGTCTAGCGTGACATTAGGGTTATTTGGGACGCGTTCATAGTAACGAATGATTCAGGTTATGAAGAAGCGATGATATGTTTTTAAAATACTTAGATATGTTTATTATTTTACAAAAGTTTGAGACAATACAAGCAAATTATTTAGATTGACTAACATTGTCTAAAACCTATGGCATGTAATGATATCTTACAAGGTGACAGTGTCCACTAATTAGACACCTATTAATAGTTTCTACTAAACTCCAGATTTAAATGCAGCTGTTTACCTATATTCATCAATAGTTTGTTATGTTCATAAAGTTAGTTCAGTTCAGTTCCTCAAGTTAGCTGAATAGTGAACAAGCGTGTTAGCTGAATCAGTGGAATCACCTTGATCAAAGTGAATTTCCAAATTGTAATAATATCTTTAATGTAACTTTCAAATTAACAAAGATTTGTTGTTTATCACTTGTACAAACTTGAACCTCCCTTGTGGCCCATTTGAATAGTAAAGACTCCTATGTCTGATGTTAGCGACAATTGACCTAACCCTAGCTCATCAATACATCTATTGATTAGCTCCTTAAATTTTTTAAATAATTTAATAACAGTTTTTAACAAATTTATTTTTTTAACTTTTATAAAATATTAATCAATTTAATTTTTTTGTGCTTTGCTCACCTTAACTTTGGACAACTAATTATTTTTCGACCAATTTTTTTATCTATCAGATTCATGATTGTATAGCATTAATTTTTTATTTATCTTAATAAATAAAGTAAGTAGTATAAAAAGAAAGTTGTTAAATAATTTACTTGTGGTTTATGAAATCTCTCTTTGATAGTTAAGTTATTAAATTACTTTGTGAAATTGTTATACAGAGGAGGACGGTGAAGTGTTTAAGGTGAAGAAGTCATCTCAAAGTAAACGTCTCTCCAAACGGCGGGATAAAGAAAAGCGCCGGGCGCCAGATGGTGATAATAACAAATTAGACAGTAATGGACTCGAGGTAGTGTGTGTTCTCCTGTGTTTTAGATCTTTGTGTGTCATCATATATTTAATTTTAATACTATAACCTGTATTCAGTTTTTTGTCATGTATTTTTTTAATATTTTGTATTGTGCATCTACATTATCAAACTTTTTAAACTTGAACTTCACAATCTTCACATCGTAATGTAAATGGATTGTACATGGTTATATTAACATAATTGTTTTGGCATTAGGAAAAGCTGAATGCACCCTTGGAAAAACCTAAAGAAGAAGAGAAAAAACAGAAGAAGAAGATCACATTGGAAGGGTTGATCCTGTCAGGCCGAGAGGCACTCGCGGCGGATGGAGCCGGTGACGTGTCGGACGATAGCGTGCAATCCGAAGAGGACAGTAGAGGGTTCCACCAGTATCGGCCCGAATCGGTGCGGGCCGCGCTCGCCGTGGCGCCCGGCCTCATACCGGACGCGGCGCTCATCCACGCCGCACGCAAGACCCGACAGCAGGTATGAGAGGTGAGGGCATAGGAGGAGGCGCCAGCGATAACGGATCGTCACGGTCATTGCCGAAGAGGGTGAACGTTTTGTTAAGTTAGATTAGGTCAACCGAACTTGGCGCAATATGAGATTCGAGGGCAGAAAGCATGCGGTAAGATTAGATTATAGTGTGCTAGGAACAGGTATAAACATTTTTGGATATTTAAGCAGTAAATAAGTGATAGAGCTAGACACATATTGTTGTTATGTTATTGATATTAGAATGTTACATTAACAAATATGTTTAACATGAAATAAAATCGAAAATATTACCATTAACATTTCTTAATCGCTGGGCACTAGCATTTGAAACATTTCGTAAATAATAATTAGTCAGACATATAAAAAAAACGCAAATTTTCATAGTGTTGATCGCGCCATCGTAAGACTTGTACGATATCAACACATCAAAAACTTAAGAAAGATACGTGAACGGAGTCAAAACGTGAACAGGCTCGTGAGCTGGGCGACTACGTCTCCGTGCAGCCGGCGGCGGCGCCGGGCCCGCGGCTGGTGCGGGACGACGACGTCGACGACGACGACGACGTCGCCGACGAGCACGGCAGGGTCCACGTGCGCGGGCTCGACGTGCCCGGCGACAAGCCTGAACGTTGGTATAGTTGGGAATTATTTTTTCAATAAGCTGCAATTGAAAATAGATGTAGCACTTTCCAACCGACCACTATTATGAGAGCTACACTATAATAGTTTTGTGATATTAAAATAATTATATTTTGTTTATGTGATTTATTATTGTAACGCTTTGTGTTCGTGTATGTACATAATGATAAAAACGTAATTGTTTTTATTTTTTAGCTTAAACTACTTTCTGCGCAACATACGATACATTTTAGTGTCCATCGGTCCAGTATAATTACAGTAGATGCTGTAACCGCATACATTTCAATTTAAGAATTTTAATTTTACACGTTATGCTCAATAAATACTATTATTAGCGTGTTCGTAACGTGCATATGTTGTTACAAACACGTTGTGCATGCCAGGTGGCACCGCGGCGGTCGCGTCGGACGAGGAGCTGGACAGCGAGGCCGAGCAGTGGGAAGAGCAACAGCTGCAGAAGGCCAAGCCGGCCATCATCGATATTACTGGTAAGTGTCATAACTTACAGCCAGTGATTAGTTCCTATCTTCTTAACTCGTATGGTTGTAGCAGTTAAATTATTACATATGAAAGTTATCACGTTCGAGTTTTTAGTTGTTTGTTACACTAGTGATACCCAAACTGGTCTATATCGACCATCAGGGGTCGACGAAGAACTATAAATGGTCCATCAAATGTAAATGGGTGTTCACGTTAGTGGATAAATAGCAAAAAATATTTTTCCACGGTAAATTATAGCGTGTGTCACCTTTTTAAGCTAAAACTTCAAGTTTTTATGTTAAAATGTAATAAACAGACCTACCTCCCTTACTTCTTTGGTTTATTTTCACAATAATAATAATATTACGAAATAGGGATATCATAGTGCACAGAAGAATTACAAGTCTTGATTTTTTTCCCACTCATACTTACACAGCGCTTACTACTATACAGTCCAGTCTTCAAAATAATTATCTAGTTATGTCTTTGACATGAGTTTTAAATTCACAGTATGTCATTTCAGTCAATACCAATGGAATTTTATTATAAACTTTTTTTTATCTTACCCATGAACATGTAACCATAAACATAAACTTGTACCCATGAATGACCCACAAAATTTGTTAAGTCTGAAATTGGTTATTATCAATTTAGCATTATTCGTAGTAGTAATGTTCTAAACGTCAATCTCCTCAAAAAATCTATAATGGATTTTTTACGTACTTGATATTTAAAAAAATCAACCAAAGATGTGTTGCTAAAAAGCTGAGCTGGTTTCAGGGGAGTGTGGGATGGACATGAATCCGTTCGCTGTGGCCCCGCCCCCTCCGCGGCTGGCGGACGGCCCACCGCACTTGCGCGCGCTGTATGCACCGGGACAAGCGCCGCCTCTCACAGCGCAAGAGCTCTTGCACGCTTTGCACATGAGGTACGGAAATTTGTAAATTGATATGAAATTAGGAAACAGCCTTGTGGTGTTAAGTAGTGGTAGTAGTTATTACAACAAAAAAAATGTTGCAAACTTCAAACTGTATAAAAACCATTTTTAAACAGCAACACTACACATTCGAGAGGGGATGAGAATCCTCAATACTGATAGTATATAAGAAGAAGCTTGCTCTCAGTTGGGATGAACCCTCCCGCTCATCACCGGGGGTTACGTCATCAGAGGGCCGTTGACCCCCTCAAGTAACTGCCCGATTAAGAAGGGTTACTTGGAGTCCAGTAACCCCACGCGTGGGGTTACTGGACACGCCCCCTCGAGTAGGGCGTCGCCGCATAGAAAGTCCCGTATCGTATCAGATGGGACGATTCTATTGTGGTATCTACAAGTGAATTTTTAAGAAATGATGAGTATTTAAAATATAGTAATAAATAAGTGTGGTACATTCAGTGTTTCTCTAGCTATCCTAATAAAACAGAATTACGGTATTCATTTTACTGTTTGTACCGTTATTTCTCGAGATTGACATTAAAGTAATGAAACATTTATTTATCATTCGTTGGCGAACAGTACTCTTCATGCAATAGTTAGGTGTAGCTTCTCATGTTCAGTATGAAACTAGAACTCATTATAGGCTTGAAGAGCTGCAAATGAATCGGTCGACGATGGCCGCTAAGAAGCAGGAGCTCAGCGACCGGCTGCTGACGGCGGCGCGCGTGCGCGAGTCGCGCGCGGCCCGCTGCGGCGGACTGGACGCTGCGTACCGGCGCGCGCAGGCCGCCCGCGGGTACGTCACCGACCTCATCGAGTGCCTCGACGAGAAGGTCAGACTCTGACTTAAATTTTCATTATTTTATTGTACAAAAAAATATATTTACATTTGTAACACGAAAATCAATGTTACCAGATATAAAGATAAAAAGTTTCATCGGCTTTGTGCGGTTACGCAATTTGGGAGACTTAAATAGAAAGGTATCAATCACACTCAGAACGACTTTATAGGCACTTTAATGTAATATGATGTGGTATATTATAGTCGTTTGTTTTTTGGGATTATACATAAAACATCTGGTGCTAGATATGCGCGAGTAACATATTTTATTAATTAACTTTAGTATAGAGAAGTCAACAAAATTGGTGAGCATTATAACTTACTAGCGATATACATACACGATACCTGATAAATCGCACTCTCTTTACAATTTTAGTATAGATGTAGATGAGGTCTCTATTCCGGTGGAATTATACAAACTATTGTCTCCAGATGCCGCTACTGGAGGCTTTGGAGAGCCGCGCCCTCGCCGTCCACCGCAAGCGCTGCGAGTTCCTGGTGGAGCGGCGGCGCGCTGACGTGCGCGACCAGGCGCAGGACGTGCTCGCGCTGGCCGGTGAGCGACCCACCCGCCTATACTACCGCCCACCGATGTCTATAATGTACACCGTTTACTTTAGCGAGAGGGCTGAGAACTGACACTGGAGTTGTAACGGTGACGAAACAAAGCAAAATAAGTAGATACAAATTAAAATAAAAAATTATAAAGCAAAATAAGTAGGGTTCCACAAAGACTCTACACGGTGGCTGTAGTGGACTCGTTAATAAAACTACTTTTGAAGCGAAAATATGGAACGGTAAGGAGCGCAAGAAGGCACACATCCACCCGAGCGATCGTCTTTACGAACACTAGTTTTTGTTTATATAGTTTAAAGTGGCGTCACCGATTCTAATCAGCCAGCTTTACGTCTCCCGCGCGTTGCCATACGTATTTATTAATACAATAAAAGAAAACATTAAAATGACGACAAAATTATAGAAATATTACATTTAAAACAACATAAAATTACGCGTCGCCTACAGTGGCACTGCGTTATAGTGACCGAAGCAAATGAATTGTAATATGTTTTTGCACTCTCTCACGAAACTGTACAAGCAACTTATAAATAATGATAATTATATCTTTAAAGAAGAATATTTTTTGTCAGTTTTTAAACACTGCTATTCAGTCCTATCTAAAACATAGGACTGTTTTATACCGTTCTGTATGACACAAATTTTAATTTTCTTATGGATTCAATTCCATTCCTTCACCTATCTGTCGTATATTAATATTTTTTAGGAACTACACCGTACAGACAGAATCATATAATTGTAGTTTATAAATGTGCACTTCATGAAAATCCAAGTGTTGACCAGCTCGGCCGGGCGCCGCGAAACCGGTGGACTCTGAGGAGAAGCGTCGCCGCGCGGCGGAACGGGAAGGACGAAGACGTGCGCGGCGATTGCGCCGCGAGGCGGCTGCTACCGGAGGCGCTCCGCCCGCGCACCGAGAAGGTGACTCCAGCGACGATGAACTACCGCCCAACGAACAACAGCTATTCTCCAGAGAAATATGTGAGTACTGTTATGTATGTTATACGTTATGTAGAGCTTTCCAGAGTAATAAATGTTGTCCCTCTCAAAGAAGTGTTCCTAGAAAGTTAAAACTCTGAATCCAGATTATATTAGATCGTTTACTTGGAAATAATTGGCACTCATACGATTAATTTAATTTTTTTTATCACAGATAAATGAATTATATTACGAGTTAGTTGTGGTTACGTTGGTGGTGGTGAATGGTTCCAGCGGCGATCCGGAAGGAGGCGGCGGTGCTGTTCGCGGACGCGCTGCCCGCGTGGCGAGGCGTGCGCGGCGTGTGCGCGCGGCTAGCGCGCTGGCGGCGCCGCGAGCCCGCGCTCTATGGCGACGCGTATTTCGCCGAGTGCCTGCCGCGCCTGCTCGCGCCCTATGTGCGGCACGAGGTAAAACACGCCTCCGGTCACATGGCCGTACGTTCTTCGGGAATTAACACACCGTCACTAAAGCCCATTTTAATAATCACGAACGCGACATTTAAGTATGCCCTTCCTCGATTAAAATTTATATTCGAGGTTCTGCCGCATCTAAAGACTTCACACGTGGCACGACATAAACCAAACTAGCCACACGGTCGTGTCTCCAGAATATAACAAACGGGCACTAAACTCCATCTGAGTATACATCTCCACAAACAATATTTAAGTATAACCTCCTCCCCTATTAGACTATATATTAATTGTAACACAGATAGATTCACTGCGATTGCCATGCTCTGTTGGTTTTAAAGTTATTTTTACATCATAAGCAGCAGTGGTTTTATGTTAAGATTGTGTAAACGTACAAAATTTAATACATAATTGTTGGCTATATATATAAATATATGTGTCGTATAACACCCGGTTGAAATAAAGTTTCTTTCGCTATTTACTGTGTATTAAAATTAGTCAACAATATTTAAATGTAATTAAATGGAAGAATGGTAAAAAAAATCGACAGGACAAGTCTACTAGGTTCACTAGTTTTACAATATACTAATTTTGGTTATAACCCTGTCATTTTACGAATGAGTACAAATTAGTAAAAAAACGTTAACCATAACATATAAACAATTATCTCAATTATTGACTATTCACAGCTCATCCTGTGGAATCCTTTGGCAGATGAAGATAATGAGGACTACGAGAAAATGGACTGGTACAAGTGAGCGATATACTGTCAATTTATTTTTATTTCTTATAATTGTACACTTTAAATTAAATAAATATTGCACATAATTTTTAGTTAGAAGGTAATGGTAAATACTATGAGAAAATAAAATATTACCGCATTGAACGCATTAAAACGTACTTCGTAACTATAGCTACTTTATATATATATATATATATATATTTATTTTTTCCATTGCACATTACACATATTATCATATAGGTACATACATAATAAAATGTGACACCCTGACGGGGCGTCGCGAAGCTAGAGGGCGCGGTCAATAACAGTTTTGTTCAGTAAACTACATAACAAATCAGTAACAGTATATCTAAATCATATCAATTAGTTTATTATACGATGTAAATTGAAATGTTTAATCTGATATTATTAGTAAATATAAATTGTCAAATTGTCATATCGTGACTATAACTTTATTGATTTAATACATCTTTTATTTCATTGGATTTATCATTTGAAAACTAAAATCCTTCTTAAATATCGTCCTTCGAGCCAAATCTGAGTCGGTGATGTTCATACATAATTTTTTCTCCAACTTTCTAACATAACTCTCTCTCTCTTTCTAACATAGGATTATAACCAATTTGATAAAGAAACACTGTCCAGTTTGAACACGACTCAATGTGTCATACTTTAACCAAAACGCAGATGCCTGATGATGTACGGCACGAGGTGCGAGAAACTATCGAGCGACTCAGAGCAATCCTCGGACGAGGAGGAGGGCGGGCGGCCCGCGGTGACCGAAGACGCGGTCCGGCAGGACCAGGACCTCATGCTGGTACCCACTATCATCGACAAAGTGCTGCTCCCTAAAGTTACAGGTACCTTGAGATATGTTTTTGTGCTGAACTTATGTGCGAGTCAATGACCTTTATGATGTAGTGTATCACATGAAATTGTGTACTTCAAAGATCCTTAAAGATTTAGAAAGCACTGTAGAAGAATATTCGAGATGAAATAATAAGAATTTCAATCTTATATTCTAAATTGGAATTAAAGCAACCACTTGTCCAAAGTAAACATTTCTTTAACTATTTATATATTTGACATATTAAGTAAAGGGTTATAAAATTGAATGAAAAAATAAAAATATAATTTTACTTCGATATTCTCTGTAACGCCTGCAAAACTGGTCACATACATGTTTCCATAAATAGGTCAGCCCTTTACTTTGGGTAGGTTTTATGTCATTTGTAATATGAGGTGTCGGGGGCTCCATACATCCGTGGGTGTAAGCCAATCTTCCCTGCTCGGAAGAAGAAGCGGCGATGACTTCACCTTTGGTTATATTTTACTTCTCGCAGTTACTATCAATTAATATAAATCAGGGATTCCCAAACTATTTTGGGCAAGAGACCCTTTTCCAAAATGAAGACCTCAAACGAAGATACCTCAGACCCCCATAGCCAAATTATTTTAAAACCACCACCATCCACTGACTTTCAAAAGCCTTAAAAGACACGTAACACAGCTTATACAATATCTTGAAAACGTCAAATAAGAACTTGTGTTAATTAATAGGGATCGATTTTTAGACCTCGTCTTCCCCCAAAATCTGTTTTCGTTTATGTCGACCCCTTGGAAACGGACATCGATCATTTTGAGAATCCCCGCTATAAATGAAATACATACATACGTGTGTAACCAATTTTGTTTTTTTTTTTTATTAATCTTCCAAAGAACAATAAAAATGTTTGTGTCAGAAAAAAATAGTTATAGGGTCTGATGATATCTACAATGATAAGTTAAACAATCTTCGTACAACCTTCCTTCTGAAATCAAATTTATGCTTAGAGCTAGTGGAGCAAGCGTGGGACCCGATGTGCGTGCGCGCGTGCGTGCGCCTACGCCAGCTGCTGGTGCGCGCGGCGGAGCTGCCGGTGGCAAGTTGTCTGCCGCGGCTGGCTACTGCGGTGCGCGTGCGCCTCGCCGCCGCGCTCAACGCTGACGTCTTCTTACCCGCCTTGCCGCCGCAGTCAGTATTTTACTTAAACATTCGGCATTCATTGCTATTGAAATACATATAATATAAATCGTATTCGTTCTTAAAATATTTTCCCAAATACTCCACGATATGAAACAAACAAGGTGATGATACAGAACGTAACGGTACATTTGTCGATACTTTAAATGAAGTACCTACATTTAAACTTCCTCGAACGGTCCGTGTTAAATACAATCAACAGGCGACTTACGGAGCTCTAGATTATCATATTTTTGTGCAAATAAATGATTTTTCTCTATTCTAAATTTTCATTAAATTTTTTCTCTAAAAATATTTATCGACACTTACAAAAACCATTATTCAATGTTCTCACTAGTCGTGCCATTATGACACTACTGTCAAGTGTCACCCGCACCATGGTATAGCGCACGAAGTATAATTGTGTGTCGTGTTGTGTTGTCGGCAGGGTGATGGAGGGTGTGGGAGGTGCGTTCTGGCGACGCTGTCTAGGCGGCGGCGTGCGGCTGTTGCGCGCGGCGCTCGCGCTGTCCGCGCCGCCCGCCGCGCTGCACGCGGACCCGCTCGCGCTCTCGCTCATCGGTAAGCGGTATTTTAAGTTTTTTCGAGCTCCGTACATGGATACATAGGTTATGCCTGTGTGTCAGTCACACCAGATTTACTAACAACAAAAAAAATGGTACACTTGTAGAGTTTGATGATCCGATTACGGATATATTATGCCATAAAAGTAAATTCTCATTTAAGGGGTTCATGGCGGGAGCAGATCTGCAGATTTATTATTTTATCATACATATTATTTTGATACATAAAATTATTTTTACTGACTTCAAAGAATGTTTATTGAATGACTGATGATTCCAGTGAGATCGTTTCATAATTGTTTTTGGCTGTTTTCTCCCTTC
The DNA here is from genome assembly GCA_003671415.1 of Megathymus violae. NCBI lineage: Eukaryota > Metazoa > Arthropoda > Insecta > Lepidoptera > Hesperiidae > Megathymus > Megathymus violae. The sequence continues at coordinate 1,592,129 of PDGT01000077.1, forward strand.
ACACCTTTTAATTCGTTGTACACATGTACATTTGTGTTATGTACACACTCCTTAAACGACCCTGTTGCTCTTTGGTAATAACCCTACCAGCCGAGCGAGAGGTCCCGGAACCGATTTCATGCCAGGTCAGACTTATGAGATAGATAAGGTTCTCGGGTCGTGGGGTGTTTGTCATGTGTATTTATGCCAGACGGAATTCTAATTCAGGGGAGTGAGTGTGTCAGCGTTTATTTATGTATCTATATATTAATACGTGAAGGAAATCTCTGTATCCCTTCTTCTCCTCTGTTTATCAACCAATTTTCTTTATTTATTAAGGTCGGTAGCTGCTGACAAGCTTTAATTTTATCAACATCTTTTTATACCGCACTTAAGATTCCCAGTGTTGCGGGTGGCATGGACGTACACAAATATTACATCACATTTTTATGAATAGAACGTTATTAATGATTGGCGTCGAATTTTGACCACCAGGCGAACACTAGTTAATTTTTTTTTATATAAGTTAGTGCTGGACTACACACCCGCCTGATAGGAAGTGGAGTGTAGCCTTAGCTGTTAGAGTGCATTAACTTATACACTCTTGACTTAAAATTAATTAATTCATTTATTTTTATATCTTTTTATAGTGTTAACTATTGAAGAAAAAAATGGATAGGCCTATTGATGTGTTGATCTTATTTACTATCAGTGTAAATAACAATGCTATGTGGCCGGTTTCTGCAGAGACACTGAGTTGCGCGGCGGGCGCAGCGCCGGGCCCCGCCGTAGCTGCTGCGTGCGCGGCGCTGGCCGAGTCGTTGCCGCGTACGGGTGCGCTGCGTACGGCGGCGTTGACGCGACTGGCGCGTCTGGCGCAGCTCGCACTCTCCCGCCTGCAAACGGACAATCCACTGCATTTGTATTTATCTATTTTTCCGGCTTGTATTCGCTTATAAACGCTTAATCTATATCCATATATTAATAATAAAATTGTAACGGAATTTGTACATTATTTGATATTGATTTGGAAATTTTAATATAGGTAGGCTGTGTTATCGATATAAAAGTAAAAATATATTTTTTTATTTTTATCTTTTTGCCTGTCTGACAATGTGTCCCACTAAAACCACTGAACAGTATTGAGTAATACTCGGCATATTACTAAAATATATTATGGGTTATAATCTAAGACAGTTTTCACCCCGCGAAATGGATCTGTTCCCGTGAATTAGGAAAACAGTTAATTTTATTAATAGGAGTACAGTATATTATATTAATAGGATAGAAAATAAAATGTTGACTGTCCGCCACAGCTATTATAATAAATGATTGTTTGTTTAATTATTGAATTTAAAAAACAATGCGGCTGTTATTTTTAGACATAAGGCGTACTGTTTGTGAGGTAAGTGAAAGCGGTTATAAGTGATATAATAAGACAAATAAACAAAACATAATACACCATATAAAAGTTTCATTAGCTGGGTCGTGTTCTTCATATCGAGATGCAAAATCGTACACGTAAAAGTAGCACTCTCCGGCATTTTCCTACAGCTTATTATTAAATACTTTAGAATATTGAGAAACCGATGGTGACTGGGAAATTATTAGCCTTATCAATAAAATAAAAACGTAAATAGTAGTACAATAAAAATAAAACACGCTGTTTACAATTATTATTTTTGCGACATACACAAACCACGAACACAATAATAATAACGCACAATAATAATAATAATAACGGTAACCGAATCAAAAATATAAAATTTATTTATGAGCCGCTCTCCAGCACCCCGATGTACTGTGCGTGTGAATTCGCGGGCTGCTTGTTAATTATACATACACATATATTTTTTTCATTTTATAAAAATTCTTGGAACTTCGTGGCCTTCGAACCAAGCTTACGGATCTCGACTTAGCGGCGCTTAGGATATTGTTGTTTTACCTGCAGAAATATGTTGCACAACAGGGTCGGTATAAAATGTATACTGTACACAAATGTATGTAATTTTATTAAATATTGACATCAACGTCTCTGCACGTGTACATATCTGTACATCGTATACTTAATATCAATATAATTATAACATATGTGTCCATCGAGTAATACACAGCAACACTTTTGTTATTTGCTAAAATTACAGTTCAATTTATTAATAAGATCCTCCTCTTTTCCAGAAAAGCATTGGAGCAGGCGCGAGGTGTGCTGGCCGAGGCGCGGCTCGTGGAGTGACCTCACCTTCAGAGTGCAGAATGACACAGTGTAGTTTTGATACATGGAGACATAACTTTAATGCCCAAAATAAATGGTCAACTAAGTTAAAGTTCGTGAAAAAGGCAAAGATGCAAAACTTGTGTAAAATAATTGTATGGTAGTCTTTTGTGACTGCGTAATGGTTGTTTCGTCCAATACGAAAAGCAATAATGTACTGTGTGTCGTCAGTATAACTGTCAAGATTGTGTCCAATATTGTATTGATTGTATTGGCAAATATTGCCCTTAAAACAATGACTCAAACGCAAAACCTGCATAGTTGGGTGCAGTTTACACTGGGCTGCGGTGTTGTGGACAATCCCAATAGGACAACAGTTCTGTTTGCGGTTGGTTATTAGTAAATTTTAGTAGAACTGCGACAACTGGTCGAGTGTTCTGTGTGTAAAAAATTGTGTGAATAATAACTTAAGTGATTTTTACAAAACTGAATGATTGTTTGCCAACATTGTTGAATTCTTGTACTCCAGAGTACTTGAGGTTTATTTGATTAATCCATTTCGAACAAATTTTTCACCTTTAATATAGATTAACCATACGATACACAAACCGTTTATTTATCTTTGAAATGTCGATTGATTTATTAGTGTTTTTAAAAATAAAATTGTTGGTTTAAAACAACTGTATTGAGTTCCGTATTAAAAATTGTTTTGTGAAACTAATTAGATTTTTGTTGTGTTGATTTTTATCTTTGCATTATGATTTTATATTACACTCGATAACCTGCCAAACTTTATGTAGGTTGTAGTGGGATTACTGACTTATGTATGGTAAATTTCGATGCAATATCAATTGTTTCAATTCGATCAAAAGAAAATTCAATTGAACACACTAAGCTTTGTATAAGTTCTTTGGTTCATTACCTGACTATAATTGCAAGTATCAACTCTATAACGGTTATAAGGGGAATAAATAAACTATTTAATAGGAGAGTGATTGTTTTATTTCTTAAATTAATGTCTTCTAGTATAAACAAGAGTTTCCCATTCGAACAAGTTCCGGAATATCTGTCCACACAAAACATGGTTTAATTGCGCCCAAGATAGTCTATTACCATACTGCCGCTATTGTCATTCTTGAGTGAAGCTGTTACATCTGAACCATTTAATGTTCGCTTGCAATAGTGCCCGACACAAGAATTCCAAGTGAGCATTCAAAAGCAAGCATTTCTGACATCCAAATAAGCATCAGATCATGTAAAAGGGTCATACATCTAAAATTAATTAATGGAAAGGCCTCTGTTTGCTATAGGTGCACCTAAGTATTAACAATGTTACAGGAATATGAGCCAGACGAACGTAACCGAGAGGAATGGAAACATGATACCCAATTGCAATCAACTTGTAAATTACCATTAATATGCAATTGTATATTAGTGGTGATATACAAATATATGTTGGTCGCATAATACACGGCCTTTATCTATAAATACTTCGCTGGCCACAGGCAGATATAGTATGTACGTGTCAGTTGGTCGCCCACGCCGACCGTGCCTAACAATGTGGCACCTCTCGTATCGTGTTACCGTCTTTCCCATTCACCGCAGATGCAAAACGCGTTGCGTGAATGTGACTTTTATGTAAGCGCTGGCAGACATCCAGGCCCTTGAAACGAAAAACAAAACCTTGTTTCACAATAAAAACTACAGTGGTATCATTATATATGATACGAAACTAAAATATGTATTATATACAATCCGTTCTCCCTTAAACGGGACTGGATTATAATTATATTTATGGGTTTATTTAGATTTTGGAAACCCATGGAATGAATAAAGATGACGATGCCATAACAGTAAATTGTATAACTTATCGCTATTTTATTGTTTCATTTATCATCATTATCAATAATAAATCTAAACGATTGATCTTCATCAACGCAACAGATGATATCAGCAATGTCCCCAACCGCCACTGGCACTTCTGGGTTTGCCAGGAAAGCTATAGCGTCAATAAAACTATTCTGTCTTCTGGTGGTAATGAATCCACAATTTTGAAGTAGCTCAATGTCATACCAACATAGTAAAGCATTAGCATAACCATCTTTCAGTACTGTACAATCAATTATTCCGGATTTCATACCTCCGCACACACCTAACCCAACGGGATCGGCTAATGCTGTAAAGTCCAAAAGAGTATAATCAATCCCATAGTTGGCTGATAATTGAAATTTGTTTACATGGTGAGCCATGTTAAAACCAGTGTTTTCATCATATACTCTGTTACATACATCAAGATAGGGGCTATTTATAAGCTGACCCATAACACTTATGCAATATGGCATGAATAATCCTCCCTCTATGAGGTTATTTACTTTCATACTGTGGGTTTTTTTCATCTGTACCCTATCAACATCGCCACATACATCAAATATATTGAAAAATATAGTATGAAATTTCTTATTTCCCAGGGATTCTTCAAAATCAATAATTATGTATCCCTCTTTGTTGATGTTATTAGCATCAAATACCTTTTCAAAAAAGTCACGATCTTCTATCGTTTTGCCCTGGCAATACAAAACTTTGATTCCTTTTTTCAGCATCATCAACCCAAATAATGGAAAGGGAGAGAGGTCTGCGATAGCTACTGTGGACACATTAACTAAATGCTGTAAATATTCAAATGCTGTATCAACACAGCTAATTATCATGTCCATATACTGTGTGTCATTTAGGAACCGCATTGTAATTTCAGAGACCTTTGCGTTACAGTTAGTATCAGGTAATAAATCCAATCTTTTTCCCTTATACAATTGAAAATTTACAGTGAATGGGGAATTTTGCTTTATATGCCTGGGAATAAAATTACAAAAAATTGCTTGTTGCCAGGCATTTGAATTATCTTGGGATATGGGATCTGTTGTGAGTAATGTTTTTTCAGTCAAGTGAAGGTTAAACCATCCAACAATGGTATCAACCACACCATCCATCAGAGGATTTAACTGTATATGGTACTCGGTAATCTGACTCAATTTAGTCTCCAAATCTTTTAAATCATTAAAATTGACCTGAACAATGGATTGCGGCTCAGTTACATACTTTAAATCTTTGTACTGGTTTATATCACTACAATCATAAAAATCATAAGAAGTTAAAATGTGGGTAAATGGAATGTTCAAGAGTTTTCTAGCATGTTCAGTGAGGTAGTATTTGGTCATTAAGGAACTACATTGCACACCCCTAACGAAGTATTCTGCTCTGTTAGGAAGTACTCTGCCATTTATACTTAAAAGATTCAACCAAGCATGATGCAATGATGGTAATACACCTTCCCCAAACAATCCTGCATCAAACAATTCCGTTATCAATAAACTATGCTTTCCTCCAATATCAGTGTCTGTAATGCTATAAGATGCTTTATTGATAATATTAATATGTTGGAATTTATTTTCTTTCACAACATGCTCAGCGATTTCACACAAAGTATTGTTCATCTCAATTCCTACAACAGAGAAAGGATCACACTGAGCTGCATACATGGCCAGCAAACCCGTACCTGTGCCCAGGTCCAGCACACGGTCTCTGCCAGGCTCCACACTCTCATGAATGGCAACTCGATATAAAGAGTTACGTCGCTTGTCATTTAACATTCTGTAATGCCATCGGTGCAGCAGACTAGCTTTAAGAACATTAATTTGGAACTCAGCAATAACTGACTCAGGTTTCTGGATCAATACCTTCTGAAATTGATTCCATGCTTCCAAGTAAAACCCTTTTTGTAAAAGAAATCTGCCAATATCATTAAGTATGTCAACATGCCCTTGAAAGATGCTGAGGGCTTGTCTGTAAACCTGGAATAATGCATCGTTATCTTCTCTTTGCTCTAGATAATTAACAAGATGCATGAACACGGCACGATACTGGGTTTCATAGAGTGTCTTTAGCTCTGGATTAGTAATGAAAGCTCTGGAATATAAATCAAATGCTTTACTAAAATTTCCAGTAGCAGAATTGTCTTCCGCTTCAGCAATATAACGTCGAGCGTTTGCTGCCGACATTATGCTTCTTCACTTTCTTCTACACTCCACTTTTTTCTTTTACTAAACCTCAAAATGCTACAGCCTATTCACAGAAAACGACACAAATAGAAGAAAATTACGTAGAAATTCACTGCTGCAGTCAGTCAGTCAGTGTTAAGAGTCCTTAATAATCTACGGATAAACTTTTACTAATCTCAATTTTATTTCCATTTTTTATCCTGATTCAAAACGCAGGTATAAAAAATTCCATTTTCCTACTCCTTCAACCTATGAGTCTCAGAACAATATACCTTAAATAACTTCTCCTGTCGAACTATGGTGAGGGCCGACTATATTTAGGAGTCTTTGGGTCTGGTCGAAGGGTATTTGTTTCATTATTTGTACTTTGCACTTTTTTATTCTTTAAAATACTTTGTTTTGACTTTTGGATTGATTGATACTTTGACATTAATTATTTTAACTGCAGACTAGATAATTAAGAGCATAGAGTACTATAAACCCAAAAGGCAAAATAAACTAGCATTTGACATTTAAGTACTCTATACTTTTATACCCTGTACAATTTAGCTTGATCTTTTTGACAGAGGTTATTTTTTTTGATCCACATAACTTTGCAATGACAACATATTATTCCTTAATTTAATTATTTTAAAAATTGTAATAATATTTAAAAAATACATATAACACAAAAGTCCCTAAAGAATCAAGCGTTATCCGAAAATTTTAAGACTTTTTATTGCTTCAAAGTAAAATTTAAATAGGAACACTGAAAATAATAGCGCTTGTACAATGTTACATCGGTCGGATGGATGGGACACGAATTACAGGCAGTAACTCTTACAAATATCGATAAAACTATTTTATTTTCCAACCTTAATTTTTACCTACAAAGTTATTTTTGGACCTCCCGTCAAATTTAAATAGGTGGTTCAGACCATGAAACTAAACAACTTTTCCAAAGAAACATGGGTCGAAAAATGAAAAAAAAAATTCAACCCTCCCATAGAAAACTGCTCGATCACCTGGTCGATTTCCTATGGAAGGTCTGAATTTGTTTTTACTTTTCGACCCGTGTTTCTTTGGGAAAGTTGTTTACTTTCATGGTCTGAACCATCTATTTAAATTTGGCGGGAGGTCCAAAAATAACCCTGGAATATTAAATAGGTACTTATGATGAATATTGACCCACCGTCGCTTATCTACCCAATGTTTTATATGTCTAGTGCAATAAATAATTTCACACATAATTCACCCACACCATCTCGTCACAGTTACAAGTATTTTAAAACGTTATTTTTTGGACTACTAGATATTTTCTGTTTCGCATCACTAGCCCGTCTATCAAAAAATCAAGCTAACTTGTACAGGGTATAACTTTAGCGCAGAAAAATATCACACTAACCCCGGTCACTCACATGCGCGCAAAGGTTTGAAATTTGTACGAATGTTCGCACGTATGTGAAGGGCTGATAAGCAAATCTATTTGCGCATCCTCCTACACTCCATCCATTTCCAATATAGAGAGTAGCTGGAACTATTACTAAAGTACGTATTAGTAGTTAAGTTTATAGTAATTATAGTAGACGCTGCAAACTACGAAAAATGAAGACATCTATCACCTATGCAATTGTGTGCGCAAGTGGTCGCACGAATGTGTGGGAGACTACGGGAATGTTCGAAGTTCGCGCGCTTTGATGTGCGACAAAAACCGACACAGTTTGGAAAACCACGAATGCATCAAAAACTTCGCATAATCATTTGCGAAGGTCGTCCTACACTTGTAGGTTCGCGTATTCGCGCGAATGTGAGTGACCGGCATAAGATAATTATTATATCATAATTATAATCGCCTGTGGATTGTGGTTTATATTACTTAGAATCAAGATGGTAATGTCTGTCTGTGGGGCAGTTAAAATTAGGTTTTAGAAACTTAATAACTACGACGACATTATAACTCAACAAAACAAGTTATATTTTTGGATTTAAATTCATATTATAAATTATGCTATAGTCTTTCAGATACAAAAATACGCTTAAGTTTGCTTTTTTTGATGAGGTGAAACATGAGTGGACGTATCGACAGATTGAATAACATACAGTAGCTAATAAATAACAGTTTTTTATATCGTTATGTTTAAATTAGAATCTACTTCGCATTATACATACCATTAACAATATAAACTAAAATTTCACCAACTTACACAATTATTCAATAAGAGTGCGAACTCTTCACTCCACTTCATACAAAACGGACATAACCGTTCTTAAGTTTACTAACTTAGAACCGCATTACAATAAATAAGTATCAGCTTAACATCCACAATACTAATTTAAAATCAACAAGCCCTTCATAAAACATTCGTACTAAAATCCTTTGCTGAGCTTCAAAAACTGTGTCCAACGGGATATAGTTGCGTTTATAATAGACCACCTGGACTGGGAAAAGCTAGCATAAAACCGATCTGAATGAAGCAAATGGGTTATGGAAGGTCGCGATATTTGTGATAAAGCCTGGTTCGGAGTGCTTGTTGACAGGAGGCAGAAAAGACATAAAGGCTCTTTGGCACCTGTCTCTAACAATGACAATGCTTAGCCACAAGAAACGCTATACCTCTCAGACACTATGCAATAAACCGTCTGAAATAGACGTAGATACCAACACACAGCATATGGACATACAGACAGCTAGATTTCTTTATTTTGTCGATTTTTATATTGTTATCGTATGGTATCATAATGTTGAGTAAATCGGTGGACATTGAATTGTAGGTGACCCACCGATCAACAGGAAGGCACACAGTTGTACAATCGGGAACACTTCTGCAATCGTTACCTACGAAATAAAAGAGAATTCAGGTTTTAATGGAAAATTATAATATACTCATCGACCATTTATCAGGATTTTTGTTATCAATAATGTTTTTGTATAAGATTTACCTAACTCGACCTAGGAATTATTACTTAAGGAAAAAACTATCAACATACTGAGTGTTTGGTCAGTGTCATCGGACAAATAACGTGATGGAATCATGCTACTCTGGTTTAACATTATTTGTAATTTACGTTGCAAGTCATTGCTGATTTTAAGATGTACTCAGGAGTTTTTCTTTCGCCGTTTTCAATGTTAAGTTACCTTTTTGAAATGGTAGTAGAGACAAAAAAATTACGTGCAAAGTGTACAACATGTATTTGATTTTTAAATATTTTACAGAATTAGAGACGTAAGAAATTAGTTAGTTAAAGACGTTAGATATTGTTAGAAGTGCAATTATATTAGGTATACGCATTTTTGTTTGCAATTCCATTATGCACACACAATTCAATGTCTATTAATATGAAGCTTCAGAAAATCATTTGGTAATACTGCTGCAGTACAATAATTTATGTTTAAAATACAAATTATTTTTGAGACTGAAACTTCACAATCATTCATCTTTTTGACATGAATTACTAAACGAATAAAGTAAATTTTAAATCAAATAAAAATAAAATAATTATTTATAACTCACTGATTGTACATATTATATCTAATTGTAAACAAAAAAGGGTAATAGGAGCCAAATATCAAGTGTTTTGAGTGATACGTCAATTGTTCGTTGGGAGCACTACTCAATACGACGTTTGATTATCTCAACGATCAGCAGTTAAAAAATTAAAAATGTAAAGAGCGATTTTTCTGAAGCAACAATTATATAATATGCATTAAGTACATCTTTTTACGGACCTACATTGCGCATAGCTATTGCAAACAATTGAGGACTAAGAACAAACATTTTGTCTGTCAAATATTTTTTTCGGTTAAGAATTGACCCAAACAAACTGGGCTGTGAAGGGTCCGTAAAGAAATGATATTCTGACAACGAAAACGTCACAGCTTCACGTATGTGATGTAGTCTAGTCTCAGAGAGTCATAGTCAAAGAAATTTGTGCTACAAACAAATTTTTTGTTCTAAATAACTTGTTCATACAAAAAAGTATTTAGCATCTTGATAGGATTTACTAAGCCTTGAACCTTTAAAATGTAAGTTGTATGTAAGCTGCAGCTTATTAATTTGAATTAATGGGATCTGAATATGTCACTAGCTCAAGGCTAAGTTAATCACCATTGAATGAGAACTACATAATTTTTACATACTTTATGTAACAATGTTGTAAAATAATTATGTTACAACACATTGACCACAAGTATTAATAAAAGAGATTGTAATTATATATAAAATCAAATGCAGAGAGTATTTTATCACATGTAAAAGAGTAGACATGTATTAAATACATCTAAAAGGAATTAAATACACAGCTTTTACAAAACATGATTATAACGAGAAAGATACAGACTACTTAAAGATATGGAGAAGACTACAGTAAAAATAACTTCACATACAGAAAAATTACTACTTCGTAGTTTATATCCAGTAGTAAATTTTATATCAGTGCCTATAAGTAATGTGGAGGCCAAATGTATAATATACAAGACACGCATTGTACGACAATAATCTATATTTATGTATTTATAAAATTTAAAGAAATATGTACATACACATCAGCCAGCACAAATTTAAAACCTACTTGGCCACAGTAATAAAGTAAATAATATACATAAACTTAAAGACTTACAAAAAATATAAACATTGTAAGCCTCCAAGAATTTACATGACTGAAAATTACAGGAATACATTGAATCTTAATAAATATAATTTATACCTAATATACTTAAACTTTAAAAGTGTGTAATTAAAGTATGTCTCAGGCACTCCCACCTAAATATTAATAAAATACTTTAAATAAAATGTAGACCTTTGAATATAACTTTCAGGACCGTACTGGGTATGTCATCCAGCGAAATTAATTTTGAATGATAGTGGTCCAAGGACCACATCGTAAAACTGTATCCTTAGTCCCCTGATACACTTTAACATAATGTTCAATGTGGGTATAATCTTTGACTGGCAAACCCAGCTGTCCATATTCATTACTTCCTGCAGCCCAAATAGAATAATCTGACAGCATAATGACTGTGTGCTTAGAACCACAACACACATCAATAACATTCAGGGTAATAAAATTTAATTCTTCATCATATATATCCACAACGGTTGAAATTGGGTGTGTTTTCTTCTTTTTGTCAGATGGACCATCCTGGAGCTCCTTCCTTCGCGTTGCTTTAGACTTAATTCCCAACTGGCCAACATCATTCCATCCCCACTTATACAGGTCCCCAAATTCACTCACAATAGCTGTATGCCATCCACCTGCTCTTATTTTCTTTATGTTAAAACCAGCCAGTGCACGCACTTCCCGTGGTTTTGGAACATCGTCAATACCACCATGCCCTAATTGAAGTCTCCTAGAAAAAACAAAGAAACATGATAAATTAAAATTACCTGACTACTGAATATGTTAATCAGATTGAATTGAACCTGTTGTGGCAAAAAAATATATGTTTATAATGATTTGATAAAGAAAACCAATCCCTAAAATGAGAACTTACAGCAAAAACAAAATTTATTAAATGAATGGCAATTGTCTGTGCTATTTTTAAACATATAATATAGATTTTAGAAAGTGAGAAAGATCACGATGGCCTTTCTAAAATTCATTATTGGGAGCCGAAATATAAGGCAAGATAAAACAGGTGAAGGTAGGGTGTATTCAGTACATTATTATTATTATTTATTTACTATGTACTAGCAGCTCCTAGAGCTGATATGTGCATATCACTGAACTTGTGTAGATTTCATATATATTTTTGTTGTTATAGATTCCAAACATATTCATCATGTGTTTTTAAAATTTTAACTGTTGGTGCACTCACCATATTGTATAACTATTAACTATATCGTGGAAGCATTTTATAATAGCTCAGATACAAACAACATCATTGATATCAAATGAAAACTTTGTAACGGCCTATTTAATTTGTCACAAATAAAATCAAGTTACAAGTTACAAACGTAATGCATTGAAGATTTGACTCAACATTTTGAAGAGTAAAAAAAGGGTATTCTACCTCCCATTACCCCAGGTGTAAACTTTTCCCATGTCAGTGAGTAACACATAGTGTTCATATCCACACCGCACGTCGATGATACGACCCATGACATGGTTGGTTTCAATGATATGTGGTAGTATCCCTGCATACACTTTCACATCTCCGTTTATATGGCTCATGTATATTGCAGCATTATTAGTCATCTCTACCTTCACCATCCCATTGTTTTTCTTAACTTTTTTTGGAATATGTTCTGCGTTAATTTCTACCTCGGGGTACAGTTCCATGCGTTGAGGACTCGACTCAAATTTTAAATCGATGACATACACCACTTGCCTGTCTCCGTCAACCACGACTATGTAATTATCATTACCGGACACTAGCATGTTTGTACAATCTTTGGGGAACTCTACGGGCAAAGGTAAGATAACCAGTTGATTCTCCATCTTCAACCATGATCCAGAAACATAATATATTCCACCGATCTCAAATATATTGTATGACCAAGTAGCGTGCACCAGTCTAGCTTTATCCAGATCGAAGTGCTTCTCGGGACATTTTTTGGACACTCGTTTGAAACCTTCTATAACCATATCGTCAGTAAACCATTGACCAAATAGGTTTGCGCCGGCAACTGCATATGAATACATTTTTTTTGAAATGTAGAAACTCCTAATTGTGAATAAAAGAAAAGTGTACCTATTTATATGCGTGAGATTGCCCAGCGTCAAAGACAAGGCTTGGAATATACTTATCCATAAAAAGTGCAAAATTCCTATACGTAATTTTACTTGAAAAGTGTAAAACAGTTGAAGCAAAACGTGCAAAATAATAATATCATCTTATAAACAAACGCCGCGGCAGAGCACACATCAAAATCAATAAAAGTCAAATAAAGTGTTGCCAGTTATTAGTCTATATTAGTCTAATATTGTTAAAAGCAGAAGACAACGAATTTAAGCTTGTTTTAAGAATATACCTATCAGTTATTAATTTTTGTGGTATTTTTTAATTACATACAGATTATCTGAACATTATACAAAAAAAAAACAGTTTTAAAAAAGTTCGTAAATAATTAATTGCTCGGTTAATTAAAATCTGAATGAAAACATAGTCAGTAAAACTGCACACTCCTGAAAATTTTCCATAACGTTGTCAAAGGTGTATGCAGTAGTCCAACCCGCACTTGGCCAACGTCGCGGACTTGGCTTTAACGCCTCTCATTGTGCGAGAAGACAACTCAGTAATGAGACAATTATTCTAAAAATTCTATTTCAGGTTATATTCTGATATCTAGAGGTCTAGGCGGCGATTCAGCGCCGTATCAGATGATTTGCAGACATTTTCAAATAGTGTTTTATATAAATTTTGATATTCCAATTAAAACGGATATTTGTAACATTGCTTGTATGATATTTCATTTATGATGTAGTAATTGTAGTGTAAGACACTAATAGTGGCTATAAACATATCCTAGATTAAAGGAGAATTGGTATACAATATAACTATTATGATATAGTTTTATAAATCCTTTTGTGATCAAACACCTCTCATAATAACGAAATATAATACCGTCCGTAAAATAAAACGAGTACCATTATAAGTGTACTTAATAGAGGTGAACTAATGTGTGGTATACGAAGTAAATATAGTAATTGAAGCAAGGCCAGTGGGGTATATCTTCGTGGTATTGAAAAATCAGACACATTCTCATATATATATTTATATTACTTTGTAGAATGTTTTATGTGAATAACCAACAAACGAGCAGACAAGCCAACTGACGGTAAATAGTCACCAATGCCCAAGGACATGAGTAACACCAAAGGCGTCACTACCGCGTTGACGGCCGGAAAAGAAAAAGAAAGAAAGAAAGTATTATACATATTAGCACATTACTTACAATTAATAATGATATCCTATTAAAACACTTACGCATGCTTAGAAAGTACTAAAACTATTGATGTTTTATATGATGTTATAGATGATATATGATATGAAATATCGATAATAAGCGATCGATATCAATATCCCATAATTATCGATATTTTATTAACATTGCACGTTCCTAATTTTAAAGCTAGAAGCAATTTTTCAAGTGTAAACCTACCCTCCTCCCACTGAAATGTTATAGATAAATATTGTGTTGTATGCGTAAATATGAGAATTTTAAATATTTTGGGTCATACTATAAATTTTAATTTTACATTATTGTTTTTATAGCGGTTGATTGTGTTTATTAAGAGCATTATAAATATTTTAAATTTATTTGGTCGCTATATTAAGACTAAGTTCGCAGTTTTCATATCACCGGACTATGGATATTAAAGTGTAAAAATATTTAATTTATCGATAAAAATTTCCCTGACTAAAAATAAAATATGTAATCGTTGATATAGCAACACTGTAGCATTTACCCGAATGATGGAGTGTGCCGGTTGCGAGATTTGCAAGGTATTTTCTTATTATTCGCTTTATTTTCGGTAACTGGTTTATAATTATTTATAGGATGTTGTTTGTGTACATCAAATTTCGGTAAAATACAATATTTATGGTTAAATTACAGCGTTCTTTGTCGTCAGATGTGATGTTTTATTGATATGAAGTTCTACAAGATCAAATCAATATGGCACTCAAGCTGGGAAAATGTAGGCTCTGCCTCAAGCTCGGCGACTTCTATTCCATCTTCACGGTGGACAACAATTTGCAGCTCGCCGAAATGGTTATGGAATGCACCAAAGTGAAAGTTAGTATAAGAAATACTTAGATTAATGCTCACAGTGTTGAAATATGAGTGTAACATGTCATTTTTCGTAGGCAATTGTGTGTACCTCGATGTACCATCTAATCGTCTCACGAAGATTTACGATTTCTCACTTCATTTTTTTCATCGAAAACACGATATTCGAACTTGATGCAGCCTTAGTTAGCTAATCAATTAAGTTTTATCACGCTTTCGTCACTTTCGGTAAATTTGATTAGTATCTTTGAAGCGCGTAAATTGGTGTGATGATCGTGTATTATATACGACGTAGGTGTCTCTTAAGACAACAAAACTTGACTCTCAAAAATTTTATATTGCAGAAAGTTTCTTATGTCAATTTCCAATTTGTAAGAACCAATGTATTTGTCATTATCATGTATAGTTTGTTGAGCACTATTTAGATTTTCGTTATTGGGGAATCTGCATTACATGTTTGATGCAATGATGTATTTATTTACTTTCTTTAAATAAAAATTATGAGTTAAAACTAATCATAGAGTTACCTCAATAAAAAAAAATGATGGGTTAGTGAAAAAAATTAAGGAAGCATGTGAATGGAACTGAAAAGTAATAATTTATGAAAAGAAATTTATGAAGTTAAAATTTAAGTTTTTACTTTGTATTGAAGAAAACAATGGTAATGTTATGTTCGCCATTATCTAAAACTTTATTGCAATACAATAATTCTAGATAACTATTGTCACCATTTACTTTAGTTTCATTTTATTATTAGTTAGTTATATACTCATTCCAGATGCTGATGCAAATGAATGAATTTTATAACTTCATTCAGTAGTGTTTATTATATTGCACATTTATTATTAAATATTTTAATCCATTGCCCACTTCAATCCATATTGGTGCAGGTAAAATAAACTTACCATCAGCCCTTATCTGTTTGTTAGCAGGTTCTGATCTCTTTTCATGTTTGTTGATTCTATTTCCACAAAAATATTTCTTATTACAGTTCTATTGTTGTTAGTAATTTCTTTGGCTGTTTTCCATCATTATTTAAATCATTGTTGACATAGGATTGACTGCAATTGTTATCTCTCTCTCTTTCTAGATGTAAGTCTGAACAACACCATATATTGATAGATTTGATGGTAGGTCATACTCGAAAACAATACTCCAATTGACATTTGTTACCTTCAAGGTGGTGTTAACCAGAAACACAGTTCTTGAAACAAATTTATGTAAGTTCTCAAAAATAATAATTGTTAAATATATTTTGTTGGTATTGAAAATGGTTTCCAAACTACTCAGAATATTTTTGTATGAATTAATTTTAATCTGGAAAGCGAATCAGCAACAGATTAAAATATAAACCACTAAACTGATTGTAGCAAATTTCAGACTTAGCAAAGCTGGTTGCTCTTTCATTTGTAGATTCCATTGGAATTGATGTAAATGTGATACTGTAAATTAAAAACTTATTTCATTCCCATGAAGAAAATTTATAACTAATGATTACTTTAAAGGTACTTGGACAAGAATTGTATATATATAAGTTCTTTCTGTAAGTGTGAGAAGAAGAAATAACTGCTTGGGAGTAACTTGCCGCTTCTTATTTCTCTTCTTTTCTTCTTCTCTCTTCTTCTCTTTTCTTCTTCTCTTTATTTCTTATTTCTTGCACACTCATGGCAGAGGTTTGAATTTCGAAAAGTATTTGTAAAAACTGTCTTCGAAATTTATTTTATTCCAAATATTATTTCATGTCACCTTTTTTGCAGTTTTTGAAACTATTTATTTATAAAAAAAATTATTATAGAAACTAATTAACAACAATATTAAAAATTGTTTAATTCTTTCTTTCTATATGTTCAAAATGTAAATAAACATAATACAAAATTATCTCTTAATAATTAGTTATTAAGATTAGTTTAGGTTGATTTTCACAAACAGATTCAAGTTCAGTGATTAGTTGATTCACTTTCAAAAGATACAGAGTGTGTTTTTCTATTTCTTTTACAATTGTTTCATTATAGCTTATGTATACTTTTAATGTAGTTTTGTAAAGTTCTTGCAGCATTGTTTTTGCATATGGCCATAGTGCCCAGTTGCCTTTCACTTCGCATTGAGACTATATGCTTTGTCATCCCCTTGATTTGTATCATTTGTTTTGAGTGTTCTGGCAGTTGTCATATGTGAGTTTGTGACTGTCGCGGTATAGAGAGTCTCTATTGGTATCACCATGTAACTGACATACCTTTTGTTTATGAATTTTGTAATGGTAATGCTCTTTTGCTCTTAATTGCCTGACGCCGAATGCCCTCACTATATATTTATTCATTTGAGGTTAGCAGAGAATTGTATACGAAAACCATCCAATGAACGCAACCGCATAATATCTTCACACGATGAAGATGTGGGTCTGAATCCTATTTCAAGAGATCCGAGACTAAACGTTCGGCGGATTGCTACGAGGCTGAATATAACAATTTGGTCAGTTTGGAGGATACTGAAAAGACTTGAGTTTAGTTTTTAGACTAAGATATTCGTGAGCCTGACTACACAACACGGTCCAAATTTTAGTCATAGGTAACCGTCTGGATACGCCTAAATAATATTATTTTAAAGGAAATTTTATGGACAAACGAGTCTGAATATACGAGAGCCGGAAATTGTAAATCATCGCAATGATCAGTTATGGATGAATGTGAATCCTAAAACTGAGGGAACTAGCTCTTACCAGCACAAGTTACAAGTTAGTTCGTCGATAATTAACCCGTAATGGGAAACCGAGAAAACTTCTTTGGGCTATAATATTCTTCTCTTCTTATCGTTTGTCTTTGTCATTGATTGCAGATCATTTCTCAAAAGATTGTACAAAATTATTTCTATGTAACTAAGTCATGTATGTAATGTTGACAATTCACACTGGAAAAAAATATCATTTAGCCTGACAGTCACTAAATCATCAGTGACGTAATCATTCACCTGAACACCACGTATAGTATGTTGAACTCGAACAAGTGTCAGTTATGTTTGGAATTGTTTTTCTAGCTATCTTTGTTACAATAGTTGATGTGTCACCTGTATTCGTTCACCAACAACAGAGTTGTTGTTGTTAGTTTGGGTTTCAGCATTACTGATGCCAGTTCTAGATTTGTTGAGGATTTCTTTTGGAAACTCCGTTGAAATAGGCTGATATATCGTTACTGATAAAAGGTACAGGATTTGTAACTGAAAAAAGTTCAGACTCCTCTGGAAGCTGTTGTTTTGTATTGTATTCACTTTGTCCAAATAAGCCATCCTCTCTTGCAGAATAAATGTTTTAAACGTCATTGAGAGAATTTAACAATGTCACTTTGTTTACAATTCTGTATCTTTTATTATAATGTCATCAAAAAACAGTTTCTTGAATTTGTTACATTCATCGGGTAGAAATACTGTGCTTTAATATAGATACGCAAAACTTGTACGTCAGATAATAATTAATGGAGTTTAAACCAATCGTTTCCCAAACCGTTATCAATAACTGGAGAGTGCGTTAAAATGATAATTTTGACTACACCAGCCGTAAACAATGGTTACTCGTCCAGTTCCCATTGTAATGCATTTGGAGCGTTTTATCACATGACATTTGATAGCACCAAAAAACCGCAAATGTCCACAACTTTTTTTGGGAACATTAGTAAGTTACGGTTGTTTAGTAAGTTGAAAATAAAATAATAAGAATTCTAAATCATAAATATATTTTTTAAATTAATGCTCAAATTTTATATTCGATAAATGTGGGTGACTTTATTATTATTGATATATACGCATTTATTACACTTCAAAAATATGATAGGCATGAAAATTTTATACGCGTATAAAATAATAAATAGTATAATATAGACATGTTTTGTGAAGTGTAATAAATGCATATATATCAATAATAATAGAGTCACCAACAACCATATAACTTGTGGACTGAACATCATCAAATTTCTTATTGTCGAGTTCTAATTTAATTTTGTCACTATTTTGTATTTATGATCAACTATAGTACTACATTATTCCATAGCGCGATGGCTATTTTTGTTTTCATCATAGAGGACAAACCTTCTTCGCATAAGTAAGAAGTAGCAAAGGATATGAAAGTTTTTAAAGGTTCTGTTACTAGGTTTCCGTAGCCGGCGTCGCGTCGCCCCTCAAGCCAATGTTTATCTAAATCTCGAGATAAAAATTCCAGTATTAAAGTTTTATCGGCCTATATTTCGGAGTTGATTGTGAGTCTCAACTGGTAATTTGGTAGTTGCAACAATATTTTATCAAATGAAGTCAAAACCCGTCATCTAGGTAATATTCCAGTTACTGAATCTTTAATTCGCTTATAAATGTTTTCATACTTCTGAACAGGCTGCCTATAACATGATTTTTTAAATTCGCATTTTTGTCAATCAGAAGTTGCAGTAATTGTGTCAAAACTTCAGTTTATTATCCAAACCAAACTTAATACAGACTTTAACACAATACATTTTGATCATATCATATACGTTCACAAATGCTGTGATAATCTTTCTGAACAATATCAATACTAGGAATAAGGTAAAAGTGATTATACCAAATTTCAGACTTAGTTAGATAAGTTCCGTTAGAATTGTCGGAAATGCTATAGAATGATGTTATAGAAATGAAAAACACTCACGGAGTTGTTCTTCAAATCTATTTCTTTGCGAATCGATTTCAAGAGCGTAATCTCAAGAATCGATTTGAGATGCCATAATAACTTGAGATCTCATCACATAAGATTTTGTATTAAGTTATAAATTTAGTAATATAATATTTTCCATATTGTAATGATCTTTCTTTAATTCAATAATTTTAAGATTCAGCTTTAGGATGGAAATATGATATATCAGATTAAATTAATTTCATCGTTAAAATTTATCAAATAAATAGTTAGTATTTATTTTATTTATTGAAATTCGTTAACATCTAACAAAATCTTGTAAATTTTATATAACAGAAATGACCGTGTATATATTATCATGTTTACTTACTTTACCATAAGATTAATTTAAAATAATCTATTTTGTTTTTCTAAACTATGTTTTGTTTTACAAGCATTATTATGGCATGCATTTTACCATAATTTTTATATATTTTTTTTTTTTGTTTACTGTATTTTGTTATTTTTACTTCTATCTTTTAATTTAATAGTGAAGTAAGTGAGGTAAGCGTTTTTATAGACGATAAATTCTTCTACAGGTTTATGAAGGCGATGGTCTCCCAGACAAAATCTGCTCAGAATGTATCCAAAAGCTCAGCAGTGCTCATATTTTCAAACAGCAATGCGAAAGATCGGACGAAGAGCTTCGTCGTAATTATGTTCCGCCCCCAGGTTTGTCGTTTGTAATGATACCACTATATCGTTAAACAGATCGGTTTCTAACGATATACTAATGAATCAACTTATTTTAGGATTCAGTGTTACACCCCCACCGGCGGCAAACAGACAAAGCAGCGATTCGGCTTTTTCAAACAACACAGATGTATCTAATAAGCCTTCACCGTCGACTGAAATAGTACCCACACCGCTCAGTCGTAATCGAAAGAGAAGCCGCGAGAGTTTAGACAATGCTTCAATAAGTAGCCAATCTCACGACAACCGACCCGGCCCTACTAAACGCGTTCAAGAACTCCGAAAAATTCCGAAGTCACTAAAGCGATCTAAGACGAATTACTATACCGATTCTGATTATGAATATAATAGTCCATCCCAATTCTCTGTTGAAACTGACTCCGATGACTTCCTAGAGCACAGGTGTAAGGAATGTGACAAACGTTTTGATAGCAGCAGAGGTTTAATAAATCACATGCGGATACATGAAAGAGCATCCAAGCAGGAAAACTTGAGCGAAAATGAAACTTGTACGAAAAATTCAGAAGATGCAACAGACGTTGACGACAAATTGAGTTGCGACAAATGTGGGAAAACATTCAAACTAAAGATAATGTTAAAACGGCACCATGATATTTGTAGTACCCCGCCGTTAAAGGAACTCAAAGTGTCCCTTGAACCGATCGACGGGAAGATCGGTTCGAAGATAGAGTGTGAAATATGCAACGCGAAATTTAAGTCTATAGATAACTTAGATAAGCATTTGCGTGTGGTTCACGCTGCCGCTCCTAAAAAGGAAAAGGGTTCTCAGCCCCAGACACCACAACCGGAGAACGGTAAAGTAGTTTTACCATGCATGTATTGCAAAAAGCTGTACACAGATTACTATTCACACAACGCTCATTTTAATGCATGTTGCAAAGAGAAGTACACTGGATATTTTGAATGTCCGTTATGTCACAAAAGGGTGGTTAAAAAAGCATCCTATTTCCTACACATTAAAGCACATTTCATGCAAACTATTTCAACAACACCAGGGTCATCAGAATCTCGTAAACGTTACGACTGTCGGATTTGCAAAAAGAAATTACCTTCTGAAGAAGAACTGGTCACTCACTTGGCAGCACATATGTCCAATTTGGATGATCCTGACGACGAAGGATCGAGGTGATTTGTAGTTGTATTTATTTCCAGAACTTAAAAAAAAATTAAACTCTAGTTTATACCATTTTAAATGAAACTTGATGTTGTTGTTAGCGTATTAAAAATCTCTTTATTTCCAGGGCGAGTACACTAGATGATTCAGCATCCATCCAGTCGGAATATAGCAACTCGAAAGTTACAACTGGTCCGTTAAATTGTCCTATTTGTGACAAGAAATTTACTTACAAGAAGGCTTTAGACTCACATATTGCAAAACATTCACAAACAGAAATTAATATTAAACAAGAGCCACCGGACAAAAGCCTCGATGAATCAACGGAACTGTTGACTGAAGCGGCTCAACAATCAGAATCAGAGTCTAGTCAAGACGAGGGCGATGATAATACATGCGACATTTGCGAGAAACAGTTTTCGTATAAGCGACTTTTGTTACAGCACAAGAGAACGAAACATCCTATGACAGCTGGGACGAAACGGGCTAAAGTCAATCTTAAAGACTGCTCCGTTCGATGCCTCATCTGCGACATCGAGATGAAAGTCAGCGCAATTAACGAACACAATCAAACTCATATATCGGTGAACATAAAGCCGAGGAATCTCTACACTTGCATAATTTGCGATGAGAAGTTCAAAAGTTGCAGCTCACTAGCGAATCATATAAAGTTAGTGCATCGGCTTAAACAGCAGTTGTCGAAGCAGGAGACGGCCGCGCCGGATTTGGCGGATTTTTGTGAAGTCGTTGTGACAAAGGCGGAACCCCTGGACGTGATCCAGAGTCACAACGGCTTTGGTGAGGTTTCCGCCGGAGGGGGAAAACCGCTGGTCAACCTCAGCGGCTTCACCTGTCCCATTTGCAACAAGCAGATGCCTACTTTGATTTCGCTAAATAGACATGTCAACTGGCATACGAATGTCGGCAACAATATCGAGAAAAAATACGAGTGTTTTGTTTGTAAAGAGGTAAGATTTTATGTATTTTTAAGGCAATAATTACAAATTTTCAAATTCCAGTATTGTATGGCAATTACCCATTTCAACCTGGAGTTGTAACGTCAATAATTTTAAACTTACTTCAAAAAGGGGTCTATAATGGGGAATATACACAGGCCTTATGCTATGTTACCTAATAGAAATACTTCATTTTATTTTGTTTAGATTTGAATATTGTACGGATTTGGATTGATAATATAATGAAATATTTGCTTGCAGACGTTCCGGTTCCAGTGCCACTATAAAATGCATATGCGGGTTCACTACCACGATCCGAATTTGGATCCTAAGTTTCTAACCTGCTCCATCTGTAACCGTAAAAGCAAACACCTACGAGCCGCGCAAGCTCACATGAACTTCCACAAGCAAACACGCTTTAAGACGAAAGACTACGAGTGTTCCATCTGCAAGAGAGTCTTTCAGTACCGGAAGGTGTACCTCTCCCACATGGCGATACATTATAAACGTGGCGATAGCGCCAATAACACCATTGTAGGCTCCGAACTTCCCACTACAGCAGACAGAACAATATTCGACGGGACTCATACTTGCCATATATGCGGGAAAGTCTGCGACTCTGAAACGTCTCTCAAGCATCACATCATTTGGCACAGCTCCAAGACCTCCCTGTACGGAAATCGGCATGGGTGCCATATATGTGATTTGCAGTTCACGAACAAGAGACGATTGGAGCTTCACATTCGATTCCATTATGAGGATGAGAATGGTCCTTACAAATGTACAATATGCGGTAAGGGCTACACGGACGAGGAGTATTACAAACGACATCTGAAGGGACACAACTTTGATAATCAGTCTCATAAGAAGCGTATAGAAAAACTGAGAAAAGATAAAGTAAAGTGTCCAATATGCGCACGATATTATCCAGATCTCGTAAAGCTTATTAGACACTTGAGAAGGACACATCCGCAGAGCAAGATGATCAAGGAAGATCCGGATGCTCCTCCGCCTAATTACTTTTCGTGCAAGTTGTGCGCTAAAGTGTTCCTTGATGAACGACGTTTGCAATTCCACGAAGAAGCTCATCTGAGGAAACCGGAGTTCTTTAAATGTAAATTCTGCGGCAAGAAAACGATTTCCCTGAGAAATCACAATGTGCATATCAAGGGACACTTGGCGCAGAAGTTTTTGGATAATCCACTCACTTGTCCCCATTGTGATGAGAAATTCACTAAAGGCTACGATCTGCATCATCACCTTCGTGATGTTCATAATATTAACGAAACTTGGATCGCAGAGCGCACCACACAAACTTTAAATGGCCCCTTAAAGGAATTTCAGTGCTCTGTCTGTCTCAAAATTTTGGCCAGCAAAGGGAACTTTGAGAGGCACATAGATTACCATAACTCATTGAGATGCAACTACTGCTTTGATTACTTTAGCTCCTTGCGATTTTTAGAAGGTCATTTAACGTTCAGTTGCGAGAAGAAAAAGCTTATAGGAGACACAGAAATTTATCCCCGAAGGATAAAGTGTCAAGTGTGTTATAAGGCCTTTCACTTGCAAGTGAAATTGGATTGTCATTTACGAACGCAGCACGGAATCAAAGTGTTCAAGGAAGCCTCAGAGGGTAAAAAGGATTGTGTATGCGATTACTGTTTTAAAGTTTTTGAAAATGAATATGCTTTAAACACGCATAAGATTTATCATCGTACAGTAGGCTACTATGGGTGCATTTACTGCGACCGGAAATTTAACACTATGACCATGTATCGGAAACATAAAAATCATCACTTTTCACAACTCAACGTCGACAATCCGACAAGATGCGAGCATTGCGATGAAACCTTCGTGTCTTTCAGGGAGATGATATATCATATGAGGGACGTGCACGGTGATGACAAGGAATGGATAATTTTGCCCAAGGAGTCTATTGAAGAAAAATGTCCTATTTGCAACAAAATATTTTTCAACCTCCATAGACATCTCGACTACCACGAAGAAAACAAATGTAAAAAATGCAACGAGTACTTCTTATCTCACATAGACTACGATAATCACCTGTGCGCTATTGATTCTGACGACGAAGACGCCGGGAATACCAGTACCGACAATGGCAACATGCCTAAGTATGAAGAATGTCGATTTTGCTTCAAACCCATAACCAAAACGAGTTCCAAGCTCAAGCACGATCAAATTCACAAAAGCTCCGGTTCAATTTCCTGTAGGTTTTGCGATTTGAAATTCAAAACCATTGATGCGTTTAATATTCACGCGTTTTCGCACCGAAGTAGAAAATATAACAAGAAGCCGATAAAATGTAGAGATTGTGGAGAGAAATTTGTTAAATACGGACCCTTCATGAAGCACATGAGGTCGGTTCATAAGAATTTGAAGAAGCTACACTATCGTGCGGTGGTCAAAGAAGAGGCTTGTGTGATATGCGGCGACTATTTCCCGAATCTGCACAACCATTACCGTGCGCACTTGCAGAATCATTGCCAGCTATGTCACAAATACTTCACGTCGTTCAAGTTGTTCTCCAAACACACGTGCAATACTGAAGACTCTGATCTCTCGAAGGTATTCACCAGTGATGTAGACTTAACCGCGCTCATCAACTCCTACGTTCCCAAGGACGAGAAAGACGATGAGAAATATTACGGGTACACGGATGACGAGGAAGAAGAAGCCGAACCTGAAGCACCAGATGAAGAGCCAGAGATTAAGCTCACGGAAAGTAAACCGATGCTGTTCGACGAGAACAGTCAAATAACGTTTGATGATGAAAGTCAAAATTCGGTCGACGAAGAAGAAAGTAACATGCACTCGATGGTCCACACCCCTATAATATCCGACGTTCTGTCTCTTTATCAGAAGAAGGAAGAAGACATAGGGACCGCCGAGCCGGAAGCCGATGATGACGTGGTTAATTTGATAGACGAAGATTCAGTGGGATTTGAAGAAAATATTCTAACCGTTATAACAATTGAGGACTGAAGTGGGTTTTCACTTGTGGATAATAATGTTTGTTTGTCGGTAGAAATGGTTATAGCCAGTGCATTGCCAAATATAAGCATTAAATTGGAGGAGTTGGGAGAAATGTTTAGTGATTCTGATACATTTTATTATGGTACCTATTTTATTTTAAATAGGCTTTTATTTACACATTTTAATCGTGCGTTGCCATTATGTCGTGTTTATTAGCAAGATCTTAATAATTTAGATAATGGCTAAGGACATTTAATAGCCAAAAATGGAAAAAACATGTTGTTTTGTAAGTTAAGAGGCACAGTGCGTCTTTTTGAGGCATCAGATGTTTTACTTTTAGGTTTGTGTGATTACTTGAGGATGTTAGTTAGTTAGATATTGAAC
The DNA here is from genome assembly GCA_003671415.1 of Megathymus violae. Taxonomy (NCBI): domain Eukaryota; kingdom Metazoa; phylum Arthropoda; class Insecta; order Lepidoptera; family Hesperiidae; genus Megathymus; species Megathymus violae. The sequence goes on from PDGT01000077.1 coordinate 1,617,932, forward strand.
TAAGATAGTGTTAGACAAGATAACTATGCAGGTATTTGAAGATCTTGAATAGCTAAAAAGATTTTACTTGTCGATTTTACGTGTTGAAACGTGTTCACGTTTCAAATAAATTTTCCAAGAAAACGCATTTAATCAATTCCAAGGTGGAACAGAGTCGTTTCTTTTTTTATACATTTGCAATGTATATTCACAATATTGTTGTATTGGGAATATGGGGGTGCGATAGTAAATTCCGGTTCCAACGTTGCCTAGTTTGGAATGACCGGAGTTTCAACATTATTTATACCAATAGAAATTCCCTACCTAATTATTATTGTTTGACGTGACCACGTGACTTCGAGTCCGATAGATTGTTAGCTCGTTAGTATAGCATTTGATATGTAATTTTCAACATTAAAAACGAACGTGAGAAACCACCGCTAACTGCCATACTCTTTGGAGGTCGCAAAGTTACGGAGTCCAAACATAATATATTTTTTTTTAATATTAAGTAGTTAAGTTTATTAAAGAAAGCAAAGACAAGAAGTTTGCAAATATTTTGTATTAGACATTTATTAAAAATTATTATTGTTAATTAATTATGTATTTTATGTGCATTTAATTTGATATGTCGATAGTAAATTCGAGTTTGCTCTTATTGAATTCCTTTGAGAAAACAAATTTTTTATTCGTGTATTCTTATTATGTTTAATGGGGTGACCGCCCAAGTATGATTGGTACTGGTTGGCGCCTTGTTGGTGATATAGTTAGTCCTAAGTTGATTTTCGTATTTTATTATTCCGACTTTAAGAAATCATGTGTAAATATTAATTTTTTTGCCGGCTAGTAGGCTGCCATATTGCATTGATATGTTTGATAGCGTAAGATAAGATAATCGCGATAGAATATTGTAATACTATAGACTACAAAGAATCTTATTTCCTACTGTTTTAGTTAGAAGTTAGGTGACGTATGGACAGTGAGAGGTGTATATTGCAATAACGAGCATATTTGTATTCTTAAACAAACTGAGACACAGTAATATCTTATGTGAATATTATTATAATACTTTATATTTTTAGTAACTAATTATCGAATTTAGGACAAATATGGAATGCGTCGAAACTTACCGAAATGTATCGGTATTACATTTCACAATTACTTTGCATCATGAAAACTTATTCATAGATATCTGCTTCCATCTTAGCAGTGATATTTTACGGTCACACGTTTGCACGTTATATTTTCATAGAACATATTTTCAAAATTAATTAATTGCTTAATTGCTTTACTGATCATGGCTTGTGCACAATTATCTACTATACGGTGACGTGTGAATGTTTTAATTAAATTGTCGTTTAAATTACTCATTTCCATGTTGTTTGATTAACTTTGTGTGAGAGTTAGAACACCGAATTGGATATTGTCATGTCTGGCCGTTGTGATGACCGAGTTGTTAAAGTTATTTAGGAAACTAGTCGTCGAAGTCAGACCGCAGTGAGGGCCCATTCAATGCGTTATTTCAGCATGGCCCCTGCAGCTTTAACGAAAACTTTAATATTATTTAGTTCAGTTAAGTCTGTTAGTTGGTTCAAAAACCACGGGAATGATTGTAGTGACATTACCGTAACGTAAATATAGCATTTCCAGAGATTGAATAGCACTTTTTTCAATATAATTGATAACCAAAGTATTTTAAAATACACAATAATAGATTTTAAAATTCCTATCTATTAGAAATATTAAAATATCCGTGTATTATCGCCGATGTAAGTGCATTTGAAGGGACTTAAGTTAAATATTTTTGTTGTGATACTGTAGCGTGTCTGTTGTTATTTGGTTTTCGGAAGAAATTTAAATTTAAGAAAGATTAAAGTGAAATATGAAATCTTCACGGTGGTTTATTTTAACACTTTCTGTTTCCAGTTCGTTCGTATACCTTTTGAACAAGTTTGTTGTTCCCCAGTAGGATCTAGAAGCTTTACGTCTCCGCAACGGTGGATTTAGCTTCACGGAGTACAGCTCGGGTCCTCCAGTAGTAAGTTTACTGTAGTTTAAGTACTGCTTGTAAGCACACGGTCCTATATAAAAATGAGAGATTACTATAACAGACCAAATGCCTTTTAGTGCTAGATGTTCTGTACATAGCTAGGGTTTCATGTAACACAAAACTACCATCGTTTTAGATAAATAATTGAGACAATAATTTGCAGGTAATTAAATCGCATGTCCTGCTTACCGTTTTATTTATTACTATAATAATTGTCCACTTTTACATAGTATTAATGTTCAGTTACTTTTAGATCTGGTTATGCTTTGCGTCCCGTCGCGACACGTTATAGATCGCCTATAATGTAATGGATTTTTACCTATAATTATTTTATTGTTATTTACAGTACTGTCAATCGCGGGGAAAATCCCCAATTATAATATATATTACATTATATAAAATTATATTTATATTATTATATTATAACGGAATGTGGTGTCGCTAGGAAGCTATCGCGTGTACATGGGCAGCGTTACCCATTTATAACAGAGACAATATGTTTCGTCTGCAACTATTCAAGTTGAGATATATATATTAAAACATCACGCCAATCCGCCAAGACACTTCGACAAGAATTATAAAAGGTCGTAAAAATAAAAACAAAAATAAATTAATAATCATTTATTTAGTCAACATGGTACATTACAGGTGGTACAGTAACATTATCAACATTGCTCCGTTAGCGGCTCGCGCCATATACGACAACAATAAAAAAACATAAATTTAAATATTACAAAAATAGCTTTGCGTCTTTTTACAATATACAAGTTTAAATTCTACATAGTCACAAGCCCTTAAGTTTAAGTGAGGCGCGCCGCGGCCAGAGCGCAGCTTGACATCGTTCCAGCTGAACACGGCTTGGTGGAGACGAGCTCAAATTAACAGGCACTGAATTTTATCCATCGGTTGAAATAATCGTAAATCAGTCAAATTAATATTTACGCTTTTTTTACTGATTATTTATTTATAAACATGATTGGTATTACCGCAACTTCGGCGATACCGCCGGAAGCAAATTGAGAGTTATTATAAAAAAAGACGCCAAAGATATTTTAAGCTAACCGTATTAAACAATAATAATAACCGTACATAGGTCTGGCACCTTCGTTACTGCTACCTAAATACTCTCTAAGGGACCTTGCCCTTTTATATCTTCCACCGATCCTACATTATAATGTAGCAAGGCCGCAGGTACACCGCTGTTTTCGAAACTTAAATATTAGTATCCGTTAATATTGTATACGTTCAAACTTGTAGGTGTAGATCCTTTGATTTTAATAAATTTACATGTGAAGTTAACTTCACATCCCTTGATAAATTCCTTTCTAAAACGTCAATTAAAATTATTATATAACAGTTATTATTAATTCGAATGCTACAAGTTAAACATAAAATTACGATGTTAAGTCTTAAATTAATAAAATAAATAATACACAGCTGTCATAAACTTTAAATAACTATACGTCGTACAAAATGTGATACCTATTGTAGTGAACCCGCAGCTTTGCTATGTGTGATAAAGGCGAGTACATACTGGTTTTAAACTTAGATAAATTCACATAAAATAATATGGAAACTCCCGTAACATTACTTTATACTTTTTGTAACTACCTACATTCATGTTAAATTGCTAGATTTTAGAATCACCATTGTTTCTCCTCAGTCGTTCTCCTCCCACTATCTATATATACACATATACACGAAAATATATTTAACGTACATCGTAACAAATTAATAATTGATAATAAATGTCAAAATTAATTTAACGTAACATGTTATTATATCGGTTAGTTTGTATTCAATATTATTTAGAGTCATAAAGGTGAAATCATTTCACTTAAGTTTTAATAGTAATAAATATATTAAAAGGACACTTGTTTAAACACAATAATTACGACAAACATGCGGAGATTACCTCCATATATTATGACAATTTGTTTCATTTTTAATTATTTATTCTTAATAAATAACATTTATATTGGAAGTAAAAACTGTCGCCGGAGAATCCTTCCTATAGCCAAGCTATAATACGTTGAGCGGGTTTTGACATATATTGCATGAATCTTTACTAGGGTCAAAGTAAAATACAGCAAATGCCGCTTTTGTTCCTCGGAGTTTCATTAGCAAAAATTCGTTATTAAATTTGAGCAATACATTGGCGATATGTAAATATAACTGTTTTTGACGTGATTTTTAACAAATGTTTGCAATAGTTGTATTGATTATTCCAGCTTCATTTAAAAAAAAATATGGTATGATTTACTCAACGAATTACAATACAAAACGTGTACCCCTTTCACGCAAATACCACTATCTCTTTTAGTAGACAGGAAACTTTTAACTCTGCTCATACTACACAAGCATTTTGTCAACACTATTTTATTAGTCTCTTGTTAGATACAGATAAACTTTATTTCATGATGGTGTCAATAAAGTTTTGTTTCACCCGTTCGACGGAAAACATCGACACATTTTGACGCCGTATATATAAATAATAACGGGTGGTAAACTGCTGCTGCTGCTAACTTTTTTTTAATTTTTTTGTGTAGCTTCAGGAAAATATTCGAAGGACAGATGTTGACTGGTTTGAACAACATATTCTAATAAATGTAAAGTGAACATCGTGTACCTTACTTTATTAAAATATTTTCAAATAATACGCGTAAATTAAAAGGGGCAGTGGTACTTTACTACTACAATAAAATAAAATTAATTTGAAAGTATCTTACATGATACAATGTGATGATGGACATATTATGTTTGTTATTATCATATTGCAACTGCATGTACATTAAGAATTATCGGTTAAATTAAATTAAATCTATCAAACCAAGATGAATCGATCACTTTACATCACATCTTCAATTTCTACGCTTTACAATGAAAGTGAATCAATTTTGTTGACTGCTATATAATCTGTATTACTGTCATAGTTTGCAATTCGATGTCTCAGATTGTGGATTAGTAAATATTGACAGTGACAGTTATAGATAAATAAGTAATTGTCACTCGTACATCACAACACTAATATTATGTCACGTTCAGTGCACCTTACCATAGTTCATTGTGGTGTCTCCGGTGTGCAGCGTACCAACCATTACATGCGAGTTATTAAGGCTATTATTAATGTAAATATTAATAATAATTGGCGTTGGTCGTCGATTTGTCGCGTTGCAAATGAATCTCCCTGTAAAGTGTATAAAGTAAAACGTGAAATACATGATGACATTTAACAAAATACCACAACGCACGATGACAATCAAAATTTTCTGCAACTGTCATTTAGGGATTAAATATTACTAGTATACATTGAACAATTATTATATAATAAGAGTACAAAACAAAATAATCATTAATTAATTTGAAAACTCACATAATTAGCAGTCTCCTGCGGTGTGTGTCACTACGGGGACCACTCGCCGTCGCTGGTGGTGGCGTCGCTGAGGTCGGAGTCGGAGTCGGAGTGGATGGCCCGCGAGCGCTCCTGCAGCGCGCGCGCCAACGCGCCCGCCAGCCCGCTGGCCGGCTCGCGCTCGGCCGCCGCGCGCGCGCCGCCCGAGTTGCTCGTCGACCGCGACACCTGTACACCACACACGTTGGTTAAGTTGCGCAATACGGAACTAGTGTTACCACTGTTCGGATGGTGACAAAGTTCGACCATAACTATTAAATAACGTTCTGTTTAGCATTTCTACGTCAACGTTGAACCACTAAACAATACAAAAATAAAGTGATTTGGTTGACAAACCGTAGTGGAAAAGACATTGAATTGTTTTATCTTTGCTTTTTTTTATGTTAATAGCTTAGAAACGAGCAGACGAGTCATTTGATGGTAAGTGGTCACCATCGCCCATGAACACGAATAATACCATAAGCTTATTAATAAATAGGGAGATATTAAAAACTTTTTTTTTTCAAATTATTTTATTGCTCGAGGTAGTTAGTCGTTCGACTAATGTAAAGCTTGTCAAAAGAAACAAAAAAAATATCTGTTGACCAACAAAAAAGGAAAGTGGTACAAAGGTTTTTCTTCTCTTTTAATTAATGACGTGAAGTACGGTAACAGAAACTAAAATAATATGCTAATGAAAGATTACAAAACATGTATCTAAATTATTTAGAATTTGATTTTGAAGTGACCTCCCCACACCCTACGCACACTATGCATTCGTTGTTTCACCCGCTCTTAACGTCTCAATTCTATCGCCACATCGCAGAGACCAAACTATGGATGGCCATCAATATCATATAAAAATGACACTAATTTAACAGTTATATAGTAATATTTACTATAAACGTTCATTATATTAGCATGTAACTGATGTTTCAGTAAGCACTTATTAATGATAATTATATTGCGATTGTGAACTGAAATGTCGACAGGTGATATTCCCCCACGCCAACGTCTTCTGCCTTGATTGCGAGTGCATTATCGAATTTTTTCAATATGATTGTCATAGTACTTATTCTTATTATTCAATGCCATTAATGTATGTACCACAATTTTGGAAAAGCGTAAATTAAATTTTTCTCTCTTTCCAAATTGAGAATATTGAAAGTAACAAACATAGATTCCACATAATCGCCGTCAGCACATTAAGTTGAGCTTCCTGCAAGCTTAACAGATATATAAATAAATGTTAGTATTTTATTTCAAATACTAGTCTGTAAAATAATATTTCTAATTAAATAATTATTTCTCTATCAATACTAAGAAATTTTGTGTTATCCACTTCATCCATGATTTGCTCATCACGGTCACTATTCAACTCATTAAGCGTCTTGTTTTTAGTCGGAAATTATGTGATTTATATTTTCAGTATTTAATGTGTTATTATTTATGTAAATGTTTAGTATAGGTACTTCTGTATTTAAGTCAGGTCGATTGTTTTATGTCAATATTGCGATATATGTGCCGAAGGGCCAGAGTAATTGAAGAGTGCACACGGATCAATAGTTGGTTTAAGAAGATTTTGGGGTAGTTCGACACCGGACCGCAGGTAGTAACTACTTAATTTAAATGAACTATCGACCTGATGTAGTTTCTTAAGCGACTACAAAAAAGGACGCGGTTTTCAATTCGTTTGTATTTATTTTTATGTTTTTTAATTCAAAAGTCCGTCATTTTTTAACCGATTTGGAAAAATTCTTATTTCTGTTCTGTTCCCCGTTAGGTCCCGGTTAATTTTGAAGAGAATATTCCACGTCTAAGAATGAAAAATAGCAGATGAAACCAAGAAATTCACCTTCTTCGATATGAAGTCGTTTTTGTTTTGTTTAACAATGTTATTTTACATTTTGACGTCCGTAAATTTATATTGACTTGAAAAAAATCTAAAATAAAAATACTAATTGAAATATACAACTCCATGAGCCACTCATCGCACTAGCACGACCCACGACGCACGCAGTATGTACGTTGCGAGGGTACTCACGGATCGCAGCTCGATGCCCTGGCGGATCTCGCTCAACAGGTTGCTCCGGCTGTCGTCGTTCTGGGGCGGCTTGGACCCTACCTCGACGTGCTGAAACCGTACGATGTCCAATAACGAATTACATTCGTGTGTGATTTTAACGATGTGATTGGTACAATTATGAGAAATTACATACATATTTACATCTCTACAAGTTAAATTACAGACCTTTGATTTTATTAATGTATATGAATGATGATGTATTTCTGCGGTCTCTCATATTTAAACTGTTATCATGTTAGTGTATACATATTAATACTATTGAAAGACACATAAAATAAACATACTTTGCGTCGAGCACTTAAAAGATTTAAAAAATATAATTCTATGGTTAATATTGTTATTGTTAAATCTTTTCAAAGAACTCTTCATTAACATCTTCACGGGGTTTAACGCGTGAAGCTAGTTTATGTAACACTTTTTTCCCCGTCCCAAAAGGGTTTTAATTCATAAATGCAATTTGAAATATTCAAATGTGACATCATATTTTAGTAAAGCTGGACAACCTGTCTTGTACGTACTGTTCTTCACAAAACTTTCTGTATGCAACTATTTAAAATCTATTCACATCTACTTCTCACCTTCAAATTCTTGTTGCCGCTACGAATGCTTTCCATGAGAGCGGCCTTAGCGTCCACCATCGAGTC